>VDFB02115862.1:0-20618 GCA_007258455.2 Sequoia sempervirens | reverse complement strand
CCCCCACCATACCAAGAAGTATAGAATCAATGGGAGTGTGGATAAACCCCATCCTTGTACATAGGTTAGCAGTAGGGGTTTGTAGGAGCTCAAACAACAAGCCAAAAGTCTATTCCTAGGCGAGCAGACTATGCCTGGTTAGGAAAGACTGTGCAAAAGTTGCTTTCAACCTTGTAGGGGTGACTAAACACTGGAAACCTAGGGTGTGTAAAGATTGCAGGGGACCTTACAAAGGTCTAACAAGAGGCAGGAATAAATACCAATTCATTTGGTGGCTGAAGGAAGAAGATAGTCCTCTATGTGTCCAAGAAAGGCTTAAAAAGCCCTAAATTTCTCAAAATCTGTGTTAGCCCTGTGTACGGCCTGAGAAGGTCCAAAACCATAAAAATCTTGAAGTGCTCCAAATTTGAGCTAGGGTGACAGAAGCAATTTTGGCCTAATAAGGTGAAGGAGAGGAGTGATAAGCATTTTTCTTGTGTGAGGAGGCCTAATAGGGGCTCAATCTTAGTAGCCCTCCTAAAACCCTAACCTAGGGTATGGTGGTAGTGATAGAAGAAAGGATATTTGAGCTTGGAAAAGGACCATTCCTAGACCATTTTGAAGTCAAGAAATCCTATGCACACCCCTGCAAGCAAGTTAGGAGGATTTAGAGGTTGTCTAGTCTTTAAAGGGATTAAGGGCTAGATGGAGAAAGTGAGGAAAAGCATCAAGAACTGCTTGGTAGCAGCAAACTGGAATTGATAGCAGGGTTGGAAAGTGACCAGGGGTGCCTAATAACCTTTAGGACCTATAGGTTGAGTGTTGGAGCGAAAAACCAAGGGTTATCTTATTGAGACCCGTAACATTGAGATTGTGATTATCTCAATCCAACTCGTCCCTATCACTGTGGCTCAAAAGGTTTTATCTATTTTTCAGGAGGAGTCTCACTGAACAACTCTTTGAGAGAACTTTAGCCAAACTGAGCGGTATCGGGCTGAGGTCTTGGCGATTTCACTTGGTCTCACCGACTAATGCATGTGGAAGTCTATCGCAAAGTTGTGGCATCAAGTATATGGTCTTCATGTAATTCGGATGAAAGTTACAACTCCATCAAAACATGGGCGTAGTCTCTTCGGAAAGAGATAGGGTTAATGAGAGGTTCGCGAAAGTGACCTTCGTCTCACCGATGGAAATATAAAGGGACTTCGTCGGCATAAGATCTGGATTGTCTCAGCGACACCGGATGAAAGGATGACTTTCGGTATGACTCATGCACTCTACAAGAGGTCTCCCCGACTTTGATATGTCTCGCCGATAGAACACAAAAGAACTTTGTCGGCATAGGATCTATCTTGTCTCGGCGACTCAGTGAATAAAGTTTTTCGGTATGTCAAAGTTTTTCTCCAAGAGGTCTCCCCGAAGGTTGTATGTTACATTGATAGTGAATGAATCTAAAAGGCATCTCGGTAAGAAGTTTCCTCATGTCTCAGCGAAAGAATAATATATTAAGGAAGACCATCGGCGTAGCATGTTTTATTCGATATGTCTTCTCTCCGAATCTGATGAGTCACTGCGAAAGCGAATTGAATGTCTGGCAATGTTAAAGTTGCCTTCGGCATAACATGTCATCGATGGAAATAAAAAGTTTAGGGCAAACTTTTTGAGCTTATTCTTTTTGATTGGGTATCGAACCCTAGCTTGGCCGCCATCATGAGTGTTTACGTTTTTGTTGTTGTTGACTGTAACAGTTCTTACAGAGGTTTATTTGGTGCATTTCTGACTGGAAGCTCGACAGTGGATAATGGAGCCATGGGAGTTACAGATCTGTCTGGTATTTTTATTTATGCGTTTCATACTGCACATATTAATTTATTATAACCATTTTTCTTAACTGCTCTCTACATCTCAGTCAATATGATACCCTGACTGAGTATTGTCATTCATGCATTAGAGGTTATGATTTTTTGTGGTGGATAGTTGTGCGTTTTATGCAGAAAAATGATATCACATGTTTCAGATTTGTTGAGAACGGCTCTTAGCTGGGTTGGTTGTTCTGCCGTTACTCTTGAAGATAGTTACCTTTCTGGCAGATGTTTAAATAGAAGCAGAAAACTTAGTTTTCTGCTGGACTGTTGATGTAATTCTGAGACTATCATTCCTTGGCTGTATAAAAATATATGGATAAAACTCTGCAATAAAATCTGTATAATAAGATGTAGAGATTGTGAGTTTCTTCTCTATGAGGTATTTTAGGGATTCAGTTGTTGAATCTTTAAGGTATTCTGTAGATGAGAAAACAGAGAGATAAGTGTTTAACTGAAAACAAAGAAACCCTCTGAATCATTATTATTGTTCAAAACATAATTTGAGGGGTTGGTACTCCTTGAGATAGATATCTCTAAATGAGAGGTTGGTGCTCCTTGAGTGGGTGCTCAAAAATCAGCCTATAAGGCATTGTGAACAGTTGATTATAAGATTAAGCCAGGAAGGCATTTTAAGGAGTGATTTTTATACCCCAGGAGGGTTTTCCACTCGGCAAAATATTGTGCCTCTTTGTTCTTCTGTGTTCTTTCTCTTTTACTATGCTGTTGTTGTTTTTGTTCACTATTGAGTTATTACTTTTCTCAATTCTATTTATGAATGATTACATTCAACTCATGAATGCATTAATCAGAGTAATATTGAGAACAAATCTGTGATATGTTTTGAAGTTTTTGAAAAATTGGTCAAATCTATTAAGACACTGATTTACCCCCTCTCGTCATTTTAAATCAAACAATAAGGACCTTGTCTTATCCATTGTGGTACTTCTCATCATGTACCCTAAAATCACATTTGCCTCCAACTAATTTCCTTTTCCAATCATGTGAATTTAAAATTCACATTTATTCCTCCAACAACTTCTCTCATCCCCATGATGATAAGAGAGGACTTTCTAAAATTCCTCACTTGTGACCATCATCCTCATATGGGGACAAAAACTTCCTTTTTAAGGAGATATTTCCCTAATCCCAAGGTACTTGCAAGTACCTCCACCTCACATGTCCTCTTTCCAACTCACATGTCCTTGTGACACCTCATCTTCCTCATGGTAGGATGTGAGGGCTTATGAGTCCTCAACTCGCCACAACCCTTCATCTTGTCCATGTTGAAAAAATCTTGACCATTCATTTCTCTAGAGACTCTTCCCTTAAAATGGAATATTTTGTCTCACATAACTTGCATTCACAATTTCAATCTTCAAGCTCAAGCACTCTACTACTACTTTGCATCCACCATTGTTGAATCCCCAAGCTCATCTTGCACTCATTTTTTTCATCTTATCACATACCCACTTGCATTATTTGAATCCTCATCACATCTAGATCATTTTGCATCCGTTTTTAGGTGATTTTCCATCAAGGAGCATATAACTCATCAACAATCAAAGGGCCAACCAAGAAGATCAACTCAAACAAGGTATAATCATTGTTTTATCTTTCTTTGTTTGAGTTCAACATAGGCTAACCTTGAGGTATTGAAGTGTTGTTTTTCTCCTTGTTGCATTTATTTATGTTTTGCATCATTTAGGATAGTAAAAATAACACTCCATTACACCATCCACCAATTATCATGTTGAAAATGTCTCTACATCACCTAATGAGTTAGAGGACATGTGTCAAAAATTTATTCCAAAGCATGATCAACATCTTTCAACAAAATCTAGGAATGGTCCTTTCCAAGACATATTGACATCCTTCGACCTCATGGTTGTAGATATTGAAGAAATCCTCAACTCAACACTTGATCCAAATCCACTCAATGATCGACAGGATATTGAGCCACTTCTCATGGCTAATGAAGATATCCAAGAACCCTTTGTAAACAATCCATCCTTTGAAATTGACCCATGTCAATAACTTGATCCAAAGCACGTTGAAAGCAATTCCAAAACTAATCAAGATCAAGAATCCATATCTCCAAGAGGCTACAATGATCTAATGGGCACTTTCCAATGTATACAAGATGTTTCAAATGATGATCATATCCATATAGCACATATTTATCCATCTACCCATGATATCATGCTTTCTTTGGATGGACACGTAGTTGATCTTCATTCAGAACAAGATTCCTTTACTCTTGACATTATTACACAAGAACAAGAGGTTATTAATTCCTACATTCAGGATGAGTTATCAACATCAGAATTAGATATATCCCAAATTCAAACTAAGGACATCATGTATGAAGATATCCAACATTATCCACTCAAGGAAATAGGTCAAACCAAACAAGATATTCTAGAATCAACAAAGCAACAAATTGAAATACCATCATCTATAGTGGTTATTTATCAAAGAATTCCTACTAAACAAGACATCATGAAACAAGTAGAATCAACGAACAAAGGTGCTACTACTACCATACTAAGGGAAACTATGTCTCAAGAAAACGTCAACATAGGGAGCACGAAGAATCCTTATGATAAAACCACTGCCAATACAACTAGCCACATCAGGAATCTTCATCCACCCATCAACCCATCCACAAATTGGGACCAACATCAAAAGAAAGATGTGAATCACAGCACAATGAATATTGTCAAAGAAAAAGAAGTTGGGAAGCATAATGGACAAATCAAATACACATGGATACCAAAAAATACAGAGAAATATTATCCCTATCAAACTCCATCAGTCAGAGAAACTATGGGGAAAAATTAAAAAATGGAAAAATTTCCATCAAAGATGTCCACAAATGCAAAATCAGGCTTCCCAAGTGACATACAAAGTATATCAAGCAGTTGGTCCTAATTCCATACACACTTCCGTATCCACCCATCATTACGCATCTTCCCAAGTTTGGAGAGTCAAAGGTTCCAAACTATCAACCAATCCATCTCCTATTCCTAAACACACAACACCATCCACTCCTCCATGCATGATATCCAATTCTCATATTGACCATGTATTGGCAACAAAGCTTCATCATAAGGATTCAAAAGGCATTCTATTGTGATGTGCACACAAAAACAAAGTTAACTTTGGTATCAACAAAGTACATTAGGAATCTCAAAATTTATGTTCAAGTGCATGTATTTTGGCAAAGCAGCTTCTTCAGGCAAGATATCAATGGCACATTATGACAAAAGTATCTACATCGGCACCACTAGGTGGTTTGGCATGAACTTAGAATCTTTCACAAAAAATCAAAAAATCAAGAAAATAGTAAAAATAAAAAATTGCCCTCTAGTGAAAACCACTTTTGTGGCACTTTGGGTAGGTACCATGATGAAAACCTAGCAAACAGGCATCATAAGTAGAATTGAGCATCTGTGTGTGCTAGTTCAGGTGAAAGCATCTTATCTCATCCATAATAAATCCAACATTTCATCCATCTTATCCATAATCGAACCATTCATTCATGAACCATTTATCCAACCCATTGGCATCTATCTACATTATCTTGATCTTGATAAAAGTTTGATGTACACTTTACACTTGCTTATGGTAAACATCTTGACATGTGTCATTGTCATTGATCATATCCTATCCAACATTATCTGATCCATGAAGCATTATCCAAATGAGCATTCTTTGTTCAAACACCTTATCTTATCACAAGATAATCCATATCCA
Organism: Sequoia sempervirens; assembly: GCA_007258455.2. NCBI lineage: Eukaryota > Viridiplantae > Streptophyta > Pinopsida > Cupressales > Cupressaceae > Sequoia > Sequoia sempervirens. Next base: position 15,018 of record VDFB02115862.1, on the reverse strand, counting down.
CCCATCCATACATCTATCCAAGCATCCATCCATGGCATTCCATACATTGCTAGACATTGGGGGCAGATATTTACATCTTGCTTCGAGAATAAATCTTGATCTATATCTTCCAACTTATGTGGTGATCCAAATATTGACAAACATGAAATCAAATTGGTCAAAACACTTGTGAGAAAAAAATACAAATCACTAGCCCATGACACATTTTGACGAGAATATGTTCCTTATCAAGCAAAATCTTTCATTGAACATCAATCTAAACAATCAATATCAGTTGCATCTAACATTTGCTTTAGTGTCACAACGAATCATTCAAACAATTTTTTTTCCAAATCGAGCTTCAAAATATTGATCAATCAAATCTAATCAATCCCTCATCATCTTGAGATAGCCTTCCCAATCCTTGTGTTGCTTAACATTATCCTTGCATTGTTGTGTATCCTCAATAATGTTATCATCATCAATCCATCAATACGATCAATCAATCCTAGCTTGTTTTTTAGCAAAATCCAAAAAAATAGATCATTGATATCATCAAACATATCTATATCCAAATCATCATTTGAATCATGTGAAAATCCAAAAAAAAAAATCTAAAACATATCAAAAATCTCAAAATATGTCAAAAAGATGGTTATCCAAATTGCGTCATCTCTGAGCTTAAACATAGGAAAGGCCATCATTGATGAGCCCCCAAGACAAAAAAATACAAAAACATTTAAATAACCTGAAAATCCAAAAAATAGCCTCATAACATTTCAAAAACACCAAAAACATCCAAATATTTAAAAAAATCCATTTTGCTTTCACCCACAATAATCTCATCCACAATAAATTTTTTGTCACACTCACCCTTTACTACACAAGCAGGAACAAGTACAACAATCAACAAAAGTAAACTTCAAACATAAAATTAAAATCAAAACAACAAACTTTTAAAATGCAAAATCAAACTCTTGATCATTCACTAACATGTCGATCGACCTTATATCAACGACCTTTTCAAACAACCTATCAACTTGCCACCATCCACTAACATGTCCTAGGATACATCCTTCCTACAATGGGAATTATCTATTAGAAAAACACTTTGGATTCTTATCCTCAAAACAAATTCCTTTGGCTAGAGGTATCAAGAACATTGACTTGTTTGTTTACTTGATCTTTTCTTGTGATTTATCTTATTTTTCTCATTCCAATGACCTCTCGATGATGTCTATCAAAATGATTTAGAGAGAAAGTAATGGGGTATTGATCATTATCTTTCGTTTTTTGTGCTTATTGGATATTCTTGCAATATAACCACGGTCATGCTAATTTTGTTCGGTTTGTAGGGAGGATGTTTTGGATGCCTTGTTGACTATTACATTGAGAGGTTTTTTTTTTCCTTTTTGTGTTTTGGTCCAAGATATTTGAAATGTTTGAAATACACTTTAACAAAGTTTTGTATGCCAAGTGTGAACAAGAATACTCTTATCTGTTTGTCTATTCAAAGTCCATCACACTAGATACCACGCCATCTTGGTTATCCATACCTTAATGCATTGTATCTATGTGTGTTATCAAACATAAGGAAAGTTGTGTTCTTGCATCCCCAATCCATGGATAAGAAGTACATCATCATCATTCATCTTCATATCTAATAAAGTCTCGAAGACTCATAGACTTGTTGGGCTTCTACATCTTCTCAACATCAAGGGTTGATCCCTCTCTTTCTTCTATCCCCTTTCACACTAACATGCTATCATGACATTCACCAACACATCAATGCATCCATCCTACATTCATAAAACATCAACATCCTCATCCTACATACTCATACATATCATCTTAGGAAACACCATCCATTTCACATGCATTACATCATCATATAAGTGTTTAGCATAATATAGATTTGTTATTCTAAGCATCTTAAAACCATCTCATTTGCATCATCATCATAATATAGATTTTTTATTCTAAGCATCTCATAACCATCCATAACCATACATAAAGCATATTTGTTGTGAGCTCAAACTAAAATCAAAATTTTTGCCCAATCTCTCGAGGGCGCAGTGTACCAGCATACTCCCTTCCACTAGGGCAACAATGGGGCATTCAAATAAATCAAGAAATTTTTGAATTTCAATCTTGGCAACATCATTCTTTGAACCAACACAACTGGTACGTTGCTTCAATGAGGGGAAAAATGTAGGCACTTAAATAATACTGACAGTATGCATCTAAATTTGTCCAATTAACATCAATTTTTCTATTAATCAAATAAAGCAATTTATTAGATTAATTCACATATGCCCATCATGTTTAATTAAATAAATTATTTTTTTTAATTAAATCCCCAAAGTCCTCTTATTTGATTAAATAAATCAAATGATTTAAATCAAATATCATAAATTCACTAACCCACTCAAAGTTAATTAAATTTTGAATTAATTAACTTTAATCACTTTCTAATCAACATTAATAAATTCTCTAACTTTCAACTCCCCAAGAGTTGATTAACTAACCCATTTGCACATGAAAATAGTTTCTTTTAATTAATTAATTATCTCATTTTCCCTCACAAAAGCCTATTCTAGGGAATATTCCTCCCAACTACCTCCTAATTCAATTTCCCTCCAAAACCTCTTACATCTCAACTACATTCATTTAATTCCTCTTACAAATGCATTAATCTTTTTTACACCCATCTTATATCTCAACCACATGCATTAGCTATGCACATTCTCCAAAATGTGCTCCACCTTCATCCATTAGCCATGTGACAAGTGTCACAATCTCATTGGCTCTCTTTTAGTCCCACATTCCTCCCATCTCTCCATTCTTCAACCCTTCAACCTATAAATAGAAGTCACTTCTACTTGAAATCCATCCACAATCTTAGCATTCTCGCTATAGGCACATTCATCTTTCACTCCATCACTCATCTTTGCATCTTCATCACATTTTGTTTATCATTTTGGAAGCTTATCAAGGGGGTGGGAAAAGGCATCCTTTCCACATCAAAGGAGCACCACTCCCACTATGGGATAGGTTTTGTACATGATTTTATATGCTTTTATTTAACTTCTTTGGTATTTTAATGTCTTGTTTGGCATATCTAGCATGATTCAATAGCTCATAGGGAGGCATTTGTTTTCTTTGTTTAAAATGGATTAATATGCTAATATTTGTTTGTCTTTGAGAAAGTGTAGAAAAAAGTTTCCACGACATTTATGCATATATCTTGAATACTCATTTACCATACAATCAAGCATAGTAACATAGGGAAGAACTCATAAGCTCCAAACATATAAATATCATCCAAGAATGCATTCAATAGTAATCATGACTCTTACTAATGCAAACACTTCATGCTAAGGATGGATTACCAATTCCCAACAATATGTTTAGACTCAACCACTCTACTGTGAGTGTGTGTGTGTAAGCTCAGATAGGTTAAAATTTAGGGTTATCCGACCAATCACTTCTCCTCAGTGATACTTCCCGTCCACCTAGAGGATTGAACTTGTCCCTGCAACCATCTTAACAAATTTGCAATGGTAGTTAGACGTTCATAATAAATCCATATGCATCATAAACTTAAGCATATTCATATAGCAATCAATGTAAACATATTTACTCTGTCAAAGCCATATTAAGAATTTATCAATACTTTCACATAATACCTATTTCACTATTCCATTCTTTAGCAAGCATATCAAACTCATGATTGCATTTACCAACCTATTTATCCATGAAGGTAAAAGTAAATCAATATCAACAAGATGGAGTGTAACAACCCCCATGCATAGTAGTGAGTATTGTGTGATACTACAACTACTACATGTAAAGGAGCAATAACTAATACTATTTTTCATGATTAAGTGAAGGTATTTTTGATGTTTTTGTTATCTTTGAAGGGAAATAGCCAATACCTCTTGTTTTTTCTTGTGTGTTAGGTTCTATAGGGACACATATAAATTTTTCTTTTACTCCACATCCCTTTCCATTATCACCAAGTTGTTTTAAAAGTTCATAACCTCTTCCATAAATGGCTTCCATTTCTTTCGAAGAAGGTGGCATTTCATAATCAGTTTTATCATATGCGGGTGTGTAATTTACGTTTTTTCTCTTTGCTACAAGTTGTAGAATTAGATGTGTTTGATGATTTAATAATAGGTTGTGTTGATACTATTGCAACTTATTTCTCTTTTCCCAATTTTGATGGTATAATCTTGCATTCCCCCATGAATGTAGGTGTGAAATATAGCGATCATCACTCATCATCCAATAACTTTTTCACCATTGTAAGGCACTCATCTTTTTCCTCAATTTGTAAAGGTTCCACTTTTGTAGTTGGTGTCAATGTTGTAAGAGGATTCTACATTCATGCTTTAGTTTGTAAATAATGTTCAGATTTAGGATCAACTTTTATCATATAAACCTTATTGTTGTAAGTGTATTTCATTAAATGACGAAGTGTTGAAGGAACTCCATTCATTTCATGAATCCATGGTCTACCCAAGAGAATATTGTATGAAATATCATGAGGCATGACATGTATAGGAGTTAACGTAACCTTACCAACTTTAACAAGTAATGTTATCATACCAACGATCATCTTCCCATGTTATCAAAACCTTTGATTGATAAATCAGCAGGTTTAATTAAAGTTTTGTCTACTCCATTTATATCCAAAATATTTACAATACAAGCATTAAGCCCCAAACCATTGTCAATAGGGGTACATCTAATCCCAACCCTGTTAATAAAAGCCATTATCATCAAAGCATCATTTTTTTTTGTGTCTCCAAAGGGGGTAATTCATTTTGATAAAAAGGAAATTCCCATACTAGGTGGATTCATATTCTCAATCAAAGTTTCCACATCATTTGGTTGCACATTAGGAGGGATAACAACTTTTTGTAAAGAATTTTGAAGCATGCCATGATAAGGTGATGTTTGAATCAAATCCCACAAGGATATCTTAGTAGGAGTGTTCCAAAGTTTCTCAACAAGATCATATTCTTTACCACTACATTGTTGGATGTTCAATGCAGGTGGGAGGTATGGTTGAGGCAATGGGATGGATGTTGGAGTTTGTTTTGGTTGCTTATTATTTCTAGTGTTATATGTGTGAGCTACAATATGATAACTTGGTTGTTGTGACACATGGTTACTAGTAAGTTGTTTTGCAAAGCTTAGGATATGGCCATGAGGTTTAGGAGGTCGCATAATAAGATATCGTACCTTAGGAAGTCCAATAATTATGGGACTTTTAGGAGGTTCAAAAGGAGTTTTAGGAGGTCCAATAATCAAAGGAGATCTAATAGCCAATTATGTGTTCATAACCTCAATGGATTTAACTTTTTGTTGATGATCTTCTATTGATGAAGGATCTAAGATCACCTTAGCATCTTCATCTATGTAATCCCTCTTACTATCTTTTGAAAGAAATGTATCAATGATTTCATCCTCTTGTGCCATAATATCTTCCCAAGTAGGAGAGGTATTGGGAGAGAAATAAACAAGATTCCCATGATGCTCAATGATTGGATCTTCTAACACCAAGATACCTTCTTCACATGTAGGGGAGGTATTAGGAGAAGAACAACTATGGTTGTCATGATTGTCTATGATTGTATCCTCTTACACCAAAATAGTCTCACAAGCAGGAGAGATGTTGGGAGATGAACGAAGATTAGAAAAAGTGATATTAAAAAATGTGTCAATGATTTCATTCTCTTGCACCAAAATCCTTAGACAATTAGGAGAGATATTGGGAGAATTACTAACATGCTTGTTAATGACTTCATTTTTTTTCCTTAGATTGTACTCATAAATAGAGAGATTATAATTATACAAGCCATACATAACCATATCAAAACCACATCTTTGAAAAGGAAACATGTTGCTACTTGCCTTATGAATCAAATGATCAAAATCAAAGAGTTTTGCAAACACAATTGAAAAATAGACATCAGATATGGACAAAGGAAATTGAGAGAGCTCTATCACAAAAATTTAAGCCAAAATTAGCAAGACAGAGGCACCCAAGGGTGTCCATTCTTGGATCTGAAATTTCAAAGTTTGACTATGTAAGGCACTATTGAAGGATTTTGGGTTTACTTGCAAACAAGTTTTAAACAATGAATATTTTTCTAGATTTTGCTCAACTTAAGAAAATGTGCTTCAAAATGCAAGTGTGCAATAATGTGGAAAATGTTTTGACAATTATGAATACAATTTCTAGATCTAAAATGCAATAATTGACTGATTCTAAGATGCCACAATCTAAAAAATGATGATTTTAATGCAATCTTGAAATTAAGCAATGTAATGTTTTTTAATTTTTGAACTATATGAAAGATGCCTAAATGCATGCAATTAAGAATTCCAAATCAGAGATTTGCAAGCACAAATAGACTGAAGACACAAAGACAAAGATGTGTGAAATTTTTTGTTAATGCAAGTGTACAAGGACAGAGGCACCCAAGGGCGTCTGAGTCCTTGATAGGGGTTCTAAAATTCAAAAATTGAATGTTTATTATATTCTCTAAAGGTTCTTCTTCTGTGTGCAAACAGGTTTGCAAGTGAATATGTTTCCAAAATTTTCACAATTTAAGACAATATAACTCTTGAATGCAAGTATGAAACAATAAAGAGCAATTTTCAACACAATTTTGAATGTAGATTTGACCTAAATGACTGAAGTAAACCCTACTAAAACCTATGATGTAATATGAGATGCAAATATTTTGAATTTTTTATATTTTTATGATGCAAAAATGAAACCCTAAATGAGAAATACAAAGCAATGCAAAGAAAAACTAGATCTAGTGTGAATTGCTTTGAAAATTTTAGAAGGTATATAATGTCAACATGTTAGGTTCACCAAAATGAAACATAGAAAAAGGTGATCCTAAGTCAAAGTTCTTAGAACAATAGGATTCGAGGCCTTTTCCTAGGGTTTCATTGAGATGGAGATCAACAAGGTGTATAGATTAACTTTCAACCATGAAGGTGAGTCAATCAAACCTAGATCTTTGTCAAGTTGGGGATTTGTAATACCCCTCATGTTGTTGTTACTTTCTTAATACTCTTTTATGTTGAGTTGTGTACTTGGGATTGTGATGGTGATTGTTCACCGGTTTGACTTGTGTGGATTTACAGTTTAGCTTGGTTTGATGCATATGATATTGCTTATGATGTTTGTGACATATGATATGTGGTGATTGTACTATTTGGAGATGTTATTGTTTTCATTAATATTATGTGGTGATGTTATGGTTGATGTTATATTTTCATGTTTGCTGATGGATATGGATTATGATGTGTATTCTAGTGGGTCTTGGTGAAAGGACGGAGTAGCATCGCTCACTCGCGAGTGCCCTGCTACCCCGCAACTACCTTTCACGGTGTGTCTGTATTGGAGATTTATATGTACTTGACGTTGTTTTCATGCAGGATGCAGGTACTAGACACTGACTCCACCTTCTTGACAAGTCTGAGTGTGTCCCATAAACCCAATGGGTATGAAGTTGAAAAGGAGTTTATAAGGAAGTGTCTCCATCCAAGTTGTCATCCCCGTTGTTGTGTCTAATGGTATCGTTTTCCATGATCCCGTCTTCATTTCTGCATGGTATTGTGTTATTCATTGATTTTAATCTTTGTTTTATGTGTCATTTAATTAATGTTTATGTTTGGCATTTCTTGGTAGATTCATAATGTTATTTTAATTAATATGATTAAATATTAGGTAAATGTGGTTAAGTTAATTATTAAATTTAAATTTATTAAGTTTTAAAAGTCTTAAATTAAATGTTGTCTTTTTAATTCGAATAAATAAATAAAGTATATAATATTGTAATAATTATAAATTATTATTTGTAAAATGAAATAAAATAAATTAATGATTTTGTGATTTGTTATTAAATATTAAGTTGTGGATAAATATTAAATAAAATGATGTTTAATTAATTATGTGAGATAATTATGAGCTTTAAAATCAAATGAAAACAAAAACAAAAGATGTCATTCAAAAAGGAGAAAATTTGGAAAAAGAAGAAAAAGGACGAATGCATGTTTAGTTTATTTTTGAAAATTAGAAAAGTTGTGGAAACTTGCTTCTTGGATGGATTTTTTGGTTTTCAAAAAAGAAAAGGAGTTTCTTTTAATTAATTGGGAAAGAGGAAGAATTCTTCTTCTTCACGGGCAGTTGGTGGCTTGAGGAGAAATAACTATTTTTGCAAAAAGTATTCGGGCTTCTAGGTTTTCTCTGTAAAAATTTACATAGGATTTGAGTGCAAAGAAGAAATTGGAAAAGTTGTTGAGGAAAGGAGGAGAATTCGTGAAGGTGGTTTTGAAAGTGGAAGGAGGAGGTTGTCATGCTCGTTACTTGTTTTCAAGCGTAGGACTCCAGGTTCTTTTATTGTTATCTATTTTAATTATGTTTGAAAATTGAATGTTTAGATCCGTATATATATACTTGATGTAAATATAGAAAAATCCTAAGATGTTAATTGCAATGCTTGGTTTTATAATTTGATTGGCTAAATTGAAAACAAGCATTTTTAATAAATCGAATTGAATGATTTTTATCAAAATTAAATATATTGGGTAAATTGATTGTTTATATTTCATGGTTGAAATCGTGCAATAGGTCATTTTAAAATGTGTTTGTTGAGTTATAGAAAACTCGTGCTTTTAACTAAGTCTTGAAGTCATGTAATTTTCTAACTCCTTAATTTTCCTTGGTCATTTGTTGTTTTTCTTGAGTTGGTTTATGGTCATACAGGAACCCTCGAGATTGTTTAACCCTCTATAGGAGTTGAGGTTATTTGGTCTTAAGGCTTCTAGAGGCGAGAGAAAGATTGATGTTTATTGGGATGTTGTTTGAATTGGTATTTGACAATACTTTGGTTGTATTTGTGACTTTGAGTTTATGCTTGGGCTGTACCTTTTTTTATGTGTATCTATGTATATGGATGTTAGCGAGATGATTGTGCCTCACATGTGTTTCAATTTTGAGATTCAGTACTTCTTTGTGATGGTACAACCCCTTGGAGCTTTGGTTTTTTGTGATTTGGGTTTCTAGGGAGAGTGGCTCTTCATGGGCATCGCCACACAAAGGGGCAGCCTAGATAACCCATGTAAGAGTTAGTGTAATAAGTGATAACTTAATTAAATGAATTAGGGGGTATGGGTAGAATTAACATTAACAAGATAAGTAATGATGCCTCGTTAACCTGTTAGGGCTTTCACAGACTAAGGGTGGACTAAGAAGGTTGTGGTTGGAAAGATCGTTGCCTCATCTCCATGAAAAGTTAACGATTTCGCACGAGTCACCGTATGGGGCCAGTGCCTAGAGGGGTAGTCAGGATAACCATAGATGGGGGTCGATGCCTAGAGGAAGGCAGCTAGGATAACCCATGTTAGGACTGTTGGATGACACTCTCCCCTAGCATTCCCCTAATTTTTTATTTTGCAAGCCTCTGGAAGTGTTTTGTTGATGTGTTTTCCTTTGTGTTTTCATGTCTCTCTTGTTTGGAGTTGAGTCTTGTTGGTATTTTGTTTGGATGAACTTGGTTGAGGATCCTTCCTTATTTACTCCTAGCACGAGGGTGGTGGTTGGGTGGAACATGCTACACACCTTGTTGGTTCCCCTGTTCGCATATGTGCAGTGCTTTTCAAATACAACGTGATCCTGAGTTCACCTTGTTACCAGATGTACACTTTGTACTACAGTTGTACCTTTGTATTGTTGTATTACTTCTACTTGTGTTGGGAAGTCTTATGATGTAAACTTATGTATTTATTCAATAAGATGTACTGGAAGCTGATGTAATGTGTAATCATACTATGTAATTCTTTCTTGATCTATGATTGTAAATATCATTTATGGTTCGTGTTGTATCTATGGAAATATGTTTATTGCAATTCCATGATTATGACATATGTGTGTATGGTTATTGTATTTTTTTAATCTTGTCATATGGGTTTATCACTTGTGAATGTTTTAATGTTAGCATTATAATGGGTTATATTATACATTTCAGGAATTGTGTTTATTATCGTTTCGTTATGGGTTAATATATGTAATGTTACCTTGTGTACCCCAAAGGACTTAGGAGATTAACTTGTAATCTATTAGATGAATTATATACATTAATATACATACTTTATATGTTTAAAAAAAAAAATTGTGCCATACATGTTAGATGTATTAGTTTCCTTTAGGGTTGCATGGCAGGGTGTTACAGGATTGGATGTATTAGTTTCCTTTGGGGTTGTTTGGCCAAAAAGTGTAACCCATTATATGGTGCAAGAGGGGGTTCATTAGAAGGGGGGTGGTTCATTTGAACCCCCTTCATTAGAAGGGATAAATCATTTTAAATTTTTTGATGGGCATTTCTAATTTTTCTTCATTCGAAAAATTGTAACCCACTATTGTGGGTTTACCCTAACCTAATTAAACTATGTTTCCTAATATAAGAAATGTAATAATCCAAAAATAAATAAACTGAAATAGTCAATTGTATGCAAATCTAGGAAGTGCAGAGGACTGTGTACCTACCCAAAAAAGTTGGTTTTGATCTAAATACAAGGACAGAGTCGCCCTAGGGCATATGAGTCCTTGTACATGTCTTTCCTACTTTGTTTATGAGGTCCTCTAAAGATAAATCTGAGATCTCCATTGTTTCTTGCAAAGTTGTTGGAACACTATCGAATAATTCTATAGTCGAGTTTTTGAGTTGACAAGATGTAGGGCTTCAAATGCAATAACAAACAATTTATCTTCAATATTCCTTTAATCCTCTTCAAATTTGATATCTACACATTCACAAAGAGAAGAGATGTTGTGCCATTTAGGGGCTTACCTTAGTCAAACCTCGTGTTAGTGTTTCCATTTCCACAATGGCAATGTCAATGATAAAATGATAATGGATAGGAAGGAATAATGAAATCACAAAGTGTTGCAACTCACCACCCTTAAATGGCTTCCTTGAAGTATTGAATTCATACACATCACCTCAAGGTCTTGGATCTTGCTTGCTTGATTTTCTTGAATGCTTTGGAGACCTATAAAAGTGTTAGCCTTCACAAAACAATGATAACATGAACACACATAAACTCACATAGATTTGACATGATGTTAGGGTCTTGAATTATTGCACAATAAAGCTTTGAAATACTTCTCTTCATCATAAGTTCGCCAATAGTTTTCTAGATGCTCTTGTTAGTTTTTAAATGATGGAATAACTAGGTATTTATAGGCGTTTCTCTAATTTCCCAAAAATGAAATCTTGATAGCCGACATTTACAACTTGAATTTTGAATGTTAAAATACCAACATTGACATATCCAAAATTGGTCTTGACAAAATAGGGGGACCCATACACCCTAGGGAAAATGGTTCCTAGCCCTATTTTCAAGGAAATTAAGTGTCAGGGAAAATATATTAATTTATTGCATTTGTTCAATGCTTGAAATTTCTCAGAAAGTGGTACAAATGGGCTATAGAATGCATAATTTAGGAAATTAGGGAGCCAATTAGGCTTAATGATTTAGGGGGAGAAAAACCTAGTGTGAAATTGTCAAGGGTGACAATTTTCAATGCTACAATTTTATATATATCGATTAGTTTTATTATGATTTTATATAAATTAATATTGTAAATAAATTATTATAATCAAACATGAGGTTAATTAAAAATTAAAAAATATATCATACATAGTAAAAAAAATTAAAATATACAATACACTAAAGGAGAGAATCTTCTCCAATAAGGTATAGTTTTATAAAAGGATAAAAAAAATTAGACAAAAAACTAACATCCCATGAACACTATGATGTTTTGAATAAATTTGACTTTAAAATTTATTAAAAATGTATATTTACCAATATTTTTTTCATGCAATAGATTTTTCAAGTTATCTAAGTGGGGAAGGAATCAATGAAAAAAAAGTTGCTTATTTTTTTACATTCTATTGACCTCATTTTTAAAAAAAATAGAAATTAAAATTCTTTTCTTAAATTTATAAAAAAATATATATCCAACTATTTTTTTTTAATATAAGGATAAACTATATTAAGAGCTCTATGTATATCATTAGTTTATATCATTTTAAAATTTAAAACATAACATCATTTTTAGGTGGTCCAAGTTAAAAATATATATTTGTGTTGGGCATTTCCTTTATAAAAGTGTGACAAAATTATAAACTTTTACTCGTTGAATTTCTTAAATAATTATAAGTGCCTGCAAAGAATATCACTAGCTAATGGCATGCCAACACCCCATGCACCATATTATCCAATGATCACCAAGAAAGGAAAAGCATCATGACTTTCCATATAGACAAAATCAAACTAGCATTATTTGCTCCCTCTCTCTCTCACTCACACACACACACACACACACACACAACCATTGATAATTTAGATTCATGTTGTATTTGTTCTTATTTCTAATTGGATTGAAGAAACTACTCATGGCATATTCTTCCTTTGTTTTGAAGGTTCCCATGGAGAGCAAATACCAAAGGATAAAGCTACATGATCCCATTCAACAACATCCTTTATACAAAAGTTCATAATAGTCTTGTATATTTGAAAATTTAGTTTGCATGCACGCTTGTGAGTGTACATACTTCGATATATATGATCTTTCTAGGATTCATATACACATCAAAGTGGAGAAAAATGGTAATGGTAAAAATTTGCATAACCCTACCATTCCTCATTTAGATTGTGCCCATATGAGGACAATGCCCTAATACATTTATACATCAATTTAAATGGCATAAGTTGTGTAAGTCAAGCACATTCCTTTAGCCCTTACATATCCTCATACACACATTTTTTCTACAATTATCTATGCCCTATGATCCATACATGCACACACTCCCAACATAATCACCTAGTTGATTATACATTAAGTACATGCATTCATGGACTTATCATTATGCGTTCACTATTCACTTTGGTCTAACCATTTGCATCTCCTTAGCTATTTCCATGGACACAAGGTTGACCCTATTGCTAAGGACTTGACCGCAAAATTCAAATTTTGATTGACTCATACATATTCATTTCCCACCAAAGGTCAAATACACACATTTATGCAATTTATCACTATGTAGTTGTTTTTAAAGGCATTCAATCACACTCATTATCATAATTGGATAGCATTAAATATCATTTGCATTAATAAAGGGAGGATGCTAAGAATATTTCAATTTGGAGCACTAAAAAGAACGTAGTTCTACATCACACCATTCTAAAGTATTTACAATTTCAGATTTGTTATCTTCAATCTTTTACACATAATTTTGAATGTTGACCTAGCTAAATATGTCCCCTTGTCACATAATAACAATCCCTCAAAGTATTAGTGAATACCTTTAGTCTTAAAATAGCACAAAAGATAGAAGAAACACAAACAAATCAAGTGATTCAACAAATAGAAATGTATAGATTAAAAAATTATTTTCATACATGTAATACATTTCCATGATCATAGATCTAACATAATCCATAAATTCAACCCCTCTTAACACATACCCATTATCTAAATTCCAAAGTGAACTAACTACATATTACATATTCCATTCTTTATAATAAGACATCCAGAATCTAATACATTGACTGAATTGTTCTCTCCTAAACACAAACTATAAACCTTTATTTTATCACTTAAATTAATTTAAATGCTTATTTGTATGCAATTTAGTGCATTAGCCTGTTAGGAAAAGTTTATTTTCCATTAAAGAAGTACAGACTCGAATTATTTGCATTGAAGTACAGACTAGCATTATTTTCATTTAAGAGTAGAGGGTTGGTCTCTTTCATAATACAAAGTACTGATACCAAGATAAAGAGAAATGTAGTGATATCAAGATAAAGAGAAATCTACTGATATTAAGACAAAAGAGAAATGTACTGATACTACGGTAAATTGTGCGAAAGATTTTATTGATGATAAATACAAAGTGTTAATCCCAAATGTTTGATACGAAAATCTTTCACAGAAGACCGCATTTTAGGTATCTTGTATCTAGGGTATACATAGATTGTCCTTGCCACTCCGTTGCAGAATGGTATTTTTCCAGTAAAATGTATAATTACATACGTATGATAGTTTCAAAATATGGTATATAATATGGCAATGGCAATTAATGAGAACAGAAACGAAAAAATGGCATGCGGACGCTGCACTTGCAAATGCTTGTCTAGTTATTCATCAAACTCAAATGAAGGTTTAACGTTTTTCAGAGTAATGGAAGGAGACTTCTCATCTGCACTGGTGGGCGAGATAATGTTTGTTTAGTCTGAACATTCTTTGGTTGCTTTGTTTCTTATCTTGGAACTTTAAAGTTTAGAAAAAGAAGTAAAAACCCAAAACAAGTATGTTTGGTGGTAGGCATTACAGAACATCCATTATAGTAGCTTAAAGGTGCTCACGTTTTCAGAAAAGCTATTGCCCAGTGTTAACATGCAGTATGAAATTAATTCCTGAATCTTTTCAAATGTAGTGCTTAGGTTTTATTTCTCCCCTGTTTTAGTTTGTTATAAATGACTAGAGACTGGAATAGTAAGCATTGATGGGATTAAAGTAAATAACCTGCACATGCTCTCTTCTAAGTTAACCAATTCTCCCCAAATTCTTAATTTTTGGCATGTTTATCAATTGACCTGTGCAATGCCTCTTATTTCACTAGTTGATTACAAACTGTAATTAGAAAGATGTTTCTTCATTATAAGAAAATATGATGAATCTACATATTAGCTGAGGGAAATGGAAACCTTGGGCGTCACCCCACTAATGTGTTCCATTTAGTCCTCTTTTGGGGAAGAGCACAAAGTGTGGAATTTCATTGAATCTCCTTTGGGTTGAGTTGAGAAGGTTCACCCTGCAATGAGGGTGTGGAATGTCATTGAGTTTTCTAACTAATTGAATGTCATTGAATTTATTTTTGTGTTGGGTTAGGAAGGCTCGCTGTACAATGAGGGTGTGCAATGTCATTGAATTTC
>VDFB02115859.1:0-17741 GCA_007258455.2 Sequoia sempervirens | reverse complement strand
ATAGGTTCAAGAGACAGTGAGTATCATGTCAAGCAATGATCACAATGATCAAATGAAAGGGGTTGAGAGACAGAGTTTCAAAGCTGCATTAGACACTCCAAGTCAAGAGGATAGTTGGTGACTGTTAAATGATTTACAACCATCAATCTATTTGTTGTATATAATTTCCCAGAATTCAGAATTTGAATGTAATGAAACTAACCATAATTACAAAGATCTGACACCAAAATGTAGTACAAAATGAATTGTTTCACAGAATGTCTCAAAGAGATTTCATCTCATGGAATGAAATGATATGATTGCATAATGTACACAAAATGGATTTTAAAAGGAAGCTCTCAAAATATTTGAATTAACGAAGCACTTTGGAACACCGACATTATAAGCTTTGCTTTTGTTCTAGATGAATTTAGTCATGCAAGTTTAGTAGATGAGGGTTGCACACACTTCACACATTAGTAACCCTTATTGCATTACACATATAGTTGATGATTAGATGTGCATGGTTGACCTTCATGCCCGTGCTGGCTATCTTGAGGACACCCTAAACATTATTACTAAGATGCCAGTTAAACCTTTGGTGCCTGTGGATCATATATGAATATAGGATGAGTATTCCAGCAACACTACTTTTTTAGTTGGATCCTAAAATTTTTGCAACTTATGTTCTCTAAAACATCTGTGCAAAAATGTGCAGGTGTGGTGAGGTTCAAATAGTAAGGAAATTGATGAAAGATAAAGGAATTAAAAAGATACCTACATGTAATTGGATTGAAGGGCATAAAATGGTACATGATTTTTTGTGTAGGAGACATATCACATCCACAAACATGGGAGAGATATGCAGAATTGGAGAAATTGGCTCGACAAATGAAGGTAGCAGGTATTTCCAGATTCAAGAGTTTACTTAATGTTGTGGAATAGAAGAAAAAAGAATCATTTATCTACCACCATAGTGAAAAGTTAGCAATTGTATTTGGTTTGTTAAACATGGCCCCTGGTACAACTATTAGAGTTGTTAAGAATCTTCGAGTATGTTATGATTTTCACACTACATCTAAATTCATCTCCAAGATTGTTCAAAGAGAAATTATTTTGAGAGATGTGAACCATTTCCATCATTTTAAATAGGGACAACATGTTCTTGTGGAGAATATTGGTGGTACTAAATGAAACAATCTGAAAAATAGGCTTGCACTATAATAATGTGCACTACATCAGATATCTACTAATAATGAAGGGACATCCATCAAATCATAACACTAGGGATTTTTTTTGTCATATGTTGTAGTTACAAGTGCCTTGCTATCTACATACATGAAAATGTGGAAGCATAGACAAGGCAAGTGAATTGTTTCCAAAAATTCCTCAAAGAAATGTGATATCGTGGTATAGTTTATTTTAGGCTTTCCATGGTGTAGTTTACTTTATCCATACAAATCCAAATCACTCTCTAAATCTTAGCTCATCCTGTTGTGATTGTATTTAATTATTTTGTTTTTAGTAAAGCCTTTTTGAAAATGGAGAGGGTAAATGTGTTTGTATTTGTGTCATTAAATGTTACATTACTTTCTTATACTTATGGGATCTCACACTTTATATATACAAGACTTTGTGTCATAGAAGATTAGAGCACTAGAAGCTCTGTCACAAAAGGCTTCAACAAAAAATTGAGCACAATGTTATTATCGAAGCATTAGAGCTTTGTATTGGTAATATATTTTTGTAGGAATGCAATTAAGGAATATACATTTTTATTTTAAAAGTAACTTTCTCAAGAATTGAAATTAGGAACTATAACTTACCATACCATTTGTATTGTATTTATGTAATCCATGCAAATATTGGCTATGCATTCTACTTCTTGAAATGCCTTTTCAAGTTGTTAAGAAAGCTCAGAGTTGTTTTAGCTGGCAATGACAAAAACTCAAATGTGTAATATAAAAGTTTTCTCCTTGATGTCTGAGGGTAAACACTAGGAAGATGTTTTTTAATTATGTGTAAATCATGGTAATATTCTTGTTTCATTGTCAGTTACGTTTCTCTTTTTTTTTTTTTTATGAGGAAATATAATAATTCTTCATTAACTGGATAATGAGAAATTACGGTAATTCTTTTTCTCAAATGATATCGAAAGGGCCATAAATAAGTTTGAGATTATTATACTCCATTTCTTTTTAGCAGACCAAGCAATACTATGATTCTTTTCACTTGTAATGGTGACAATAGAGTGATAAAGATTACCCTTTAACTTGTTTGATAGGTAACTTGATTTTTTGGAATTGTATGATTGATTTTTAGTATATATAACTTTCTTTGCTTGGTTAAGTGTGAGTTCTATTGGGGCCCAATCCCTTTGAAAAAAGCTTATAAATAAAATCTCATGGGTACACAAACATACCATCACCTAAATGAAACCAGATAATATCAATAATGAAGCCATCCAACAACCACCAAAAGGAGAAACCAACAAAAAGAACTTCCCACAAACAAACAAAAAACCATACTTTGATTTGGATCAGACACGAAATTTGGGTTGAGTATAAACCTAGGCTCCAAAAATGATCGACCTTTAGCTCTTACTAGAGATAGAGGTGGGAGGGTGAAGGTACTCAATATTTCCATCCTCCCATCCCTAAAAATAACCCTTAGATTTCAACATATAAAGCCAGGTCTTGACAAAATAGGGTCATATCCAAACACTTCAACATTGACTTGGAAACCTGATTTTAGCAATCTCTTCAGTTTGTTGACGAGAATGGGGGAAAAATCCCTAGTTAGAGAGCCTAAATCACAATTTGACCCCTAAACGAATACTCTCATTACTTTGGCACAAGGGCACTCTAGGCTATTCCTACATCACCATAAAAGGGCAAGCAATAAACCCTAGAAATGGTGTGGTGGTGCGATGGAAGGATAAGACAAAATTCCATTGCATATCACAAACTATTTGAGGATTATTTTGAAATTAAAAGAGTTAAAATAAAATGAAATGGCTAAATACCTATCGAATTACAGTGATCTCAGTGTTTTTTTCATATCCATTGGGACCGTGACTACGATCAAAATTATCAAAAAATAGTAGAAACCATGGCCTTTGTCACTCCATCCTACACTTGCTTGTACACCAGCTCTTGCAAATTTGAAGCCCTGACTTGCTGTAAATTGGTAATATTATTTGATTTCCCACCCAAATTTCCCTCTTTCTTGCAACTTTCCCTCCACTTTATCACTTGCTCAACTTCATGTGGATTTGATGAACAAGGCCATTAAAGAATAAAAATGCCTTTTTATTCATTTACTTTTTAAGTTCACCCAATTTTAGCCTCCCATAGGAATTAAACTAGCACTATTATTTTACCAAATTTCTTTTTGCTTGTAACATGAATATTAGGCCGATGCATTTTCCATTGTTGAAACAAACCACTGATTAGATGCTTTAATCAGGCCTCATCATTTCTTATTTGTCAAATATTTTTTATATAATACAAAAAAATTAGATATAAATATAATACAAAATATAATTAGTATATTATATATATTTAAATAATACTAATACAAATTAAATTATATATAATATAATTATATTTATTATTATATTTAATAGTATATATAGGTTATATTATTATTATATATTGTATTCTTATAAAATTATTATAATTAATAATTAATAATTAATATATTTTTATATAAAACAAATTAAATTAATATAAAAAAAATTGATAGTTTAATTGATCTTTGGAGAGATTAGGAAAAAGAAAGAGAGATAGAGGGGGAGACAATTCTATATAGAGAGAGGAATATATACTAACACTTGCACTTAAAGGAGGTTCAAGGATTGTGCCAATAGAAAACTGTATGTATGTTAATATATTAGAGAGTATGTGTTGAAGTTAGGGCTCCCAAACATGCTTCCTCTCTAACCCCATCATGGTGGATTATGGGATCGAATGTAAAAAAAATTTATGAAATATGTGAAGGCCTTAAGACTGCACTGAGAGGCAATTCCTTCCATGCAATAGGTATTTTTGGTGCACCAAGCAACCTAGGCAGCCAAATGGCCCACTTAGGTAGGGGTCCCATGAGGAGGTTTTAATTAGCTCTATAGATTATGATCAAATTCAAAAGAAAAAATAATAGATGAGTAATAGTCATTTATTTAGCCATTAATTTAGCCATATATTTATTCATTTATTTAGTTATTTTTATTTGTCTGATATTAGTCATTTATTTAGCCATTTAGTTGTGATTTTACCCAATGACCAAATTAGTCAGGTATTTTCAAGATACTACTAGTGTTAGTCACATGACTAAAAATTTTAGTCATGTGACTAAAATTTTTAGTCACGTAGTCATTTATTTGCCAAATTCTACTAGTGTAAGGGAGGAGAAGTTGATTAATTTGAAGAAATGTAGTTTTGTGAAGAGAGATTTGGTGTATCTGGGATTTGTTGTCTCATCAAAGGGTCTTAAAATGGATCCGGAGAAGGTGAGAGCTATCATTGAATGGCCTACCTCAAGGAATGTTACAAAGGTAAGGTTATTTCATGGTCTAACAAGTTTTTATACAAATTTTATTAAGAATTTTAGTAGTATTTGTGCACCTCTAACCGAAGCAATGAGAGGGGATAGAAAAGAGTTTAAGTGGACTACATGAGCAACCAAAATTTTTGATATGTTGAAGAAGAAAGTTACAAAGAAACCTGTTTTGGCACTTCCAAATTTCAATAAGGTCTTTCTGCTAAGTAGATTGTGATGCTAGTGGCATCACATAGGAGCTATTTTGAGTCAAGAAGGTAAGAATGTTGCCTATTTTAGTGAGAAGTTAAATGATGCTAAGAAGAAATATTTTGTCTATGATCAGGATTTTTACGCTATAGTTCAATCTTTGAAGAAATGGAGACACTATTTGTTGCCAAAAGAATTTGTTTTATATACTGATTACCAAGATTTGTAGTATCTCAATAGTCAAGGAAAGTTAAATTAAAGGCACTTAAAATGGGTTGAGTATTTGTAGAGTAATAATTGTGTTTGAAGCATAGGAGTGGAAGGTCAAATAGAGTCGCAAATGCCTTGAGTAGAAGGAAAAATTTGTTGATAGAGATGAATATAGAGGTTGTTCGGTTTAATGAACTCAAGAGTTTGTATCCTAAAGATCCATACTTTGCAGAAGCTTGGAAGGCTTGTTTGGAACCTGTTACATTGAATAGGACAAGATGGTTGGATTTCTTAATCCAAGATGGGATGTTGTTTAGAGGAAGCCAATTGTGCATTTTAAGGAGTTATATGCAAGAGAATCTAATCAAGGAGAAGAATAGTGGAGGATTGGCTAGACATTTTGGTTGAGATAAGACCATTGCTCTTGTTAGTGAGAATTATTACTGGCCATAGTTACAATAAGATGTGAAGAAGTTTGTACAAAGTTGTAGAGTATGTCAAATGGCGAAAGGAGCAAGTCAGAATACTGTATTGTATCATCCATTACCTATACTTGAGAGGCCATGGGAGGATATTAGCATGGATTTTTTTATTGGCTTGCCAAGGACACAAAGAGGACATGATTCCATATTTGTGGTGGTGGATAGATTTTCAAAGATGGCACATTTCATTCCATGTCATAAAACTAGTGATGTTCATATTGCAGACTTGTTTTTCAGAGAGGTGGTGAGACTACATGGTCTACCAAAGAGTATAGTTTTAGATAGAGATACATAATTTATTGGTTATTTCCGAGGATGTTATGGAAGGAGTTGCAGAAAGATTCGAAGTTCAATTCTACACACCATCCATAGACTGATGGAAAAACAAAGGTGGTGAACAAGAGTTTGGGTAACCTGCTAAGATGCTTAGTAGGAGATAAGCCTAAGGGATGGGATTTGATTATACCATAGGAAAAATTTTCTTATAACAATTCTGTCAAAAGGAGCACTAGTAAATCACCATTCCATACTGTATATGGAAGTAGGCCAAAAACTTCTTCTAAACTGGGAAAGATGGATAAGGGGGAGAAGAGTAGTGTTGAGGTTGAAGATTTTAATGAGCACTCCCAAGAATTTGCATGAAGCAAGAGGTGAAGAAACATATCAATAAGATGAACTCACAATATAAGGCCAAGGAAGATAAAAATGAGATATAATGAGTTCCTGTGTAGGATGAAGTCATGGTTCATTTGTGAAAGAAAGGTTTCCACTGGTACAAAGTACTTGGTGAAATGGAAAGGAAGGCATTTTGAAGATTCATCATGGTTGTTTGAGGCTAAGGTTAACTATCTTGGTTTCCCTCTAACTCCTAAGAAGTGACAGGGTCACTTTTAAAATTACCCTGGGTGTTTGATGCAGGAGCATCCAACAATGTAGGGAAATCTTGCATCACCCAAAAAAAAAAATCTTTATTTTATTTAGTTGTTTTGAGTCCCATGATGGAACTTAAGGGGTGTAAGATAACTAGAAGTCAAAAAGGAAAAAATGTCTCTACTATTTTTAGTAAGTTAGCCTAAACGAGCTTGTATGGACCTGAAAAATTTACCCCAAGGAGCATAACTGAAAATCATTTTTGCACGAATCACCTCAATACCTTGCATAGTTTGGGAGATATTAAAGTTTTCATCCCAAGAAATTTCTCAAATGCAGCTTCAATTTCATATATGAAAACCTTAGAGGCCCCAAAACAACTTAAAAAGTGGATGAACTGATCTCCGATGATTTAACGTTGTAGATCTCTTCGAGAGATTTCCAATGATATGTTATAATAGTAAATCAGACACCCAGATCAAAAGTTATGGCCCCGCAAAGTTTCCCCTCTACAAAGTGAATTTCATTAAAATATCTTCCTAGGCAAGAAATCAAACGACGGGACTTTTGGTGCCAAAACAAAAGGGAAATCTACACTTTCTAGAACATTCTAGGGCGGTTATTGGGTAAAATAAAAAAGAGATAAGTGGGGGTTGTAAAAGGTGGCTCCATTTGTGTAGATTGTAGCTTTGAATAATATATTTTATTTTTTAGAGTTGATTTTTTGTAATGAATCAAGCCCATGAGGTTGTAGCATGTAAGTTTTGAATATGTAATTTCATTTCCTGAAAATAATTGAAAGTGAGTTATTTTTTTGTCTCACATATTTTTTGTTGGTATCTATTGTTGTGATTTGTGTGGGTTTTGGGCGGTGTGGCCCTCGTCACAAGAACATTTTTGTAGAGAAAGAAAGACTCGAGCCGGAGTTAGAACATCTTGCGGAGATAGTTTTGAAGCAAGGTATGTCAAAGACAGATTTGAGAAAGAAAAAGCTTTGGTGGTAGAATATAATGAAGTCCTGGCTAGAGAGGAGTGAACTACTAGAGAACAAAGTCTAGAGATACTTGGCTGGAGGAAGGAGAACTCAACACGAATTTTTTTTCATAACTCTATGAAAATCAAGCGGAGTTGGAACAAGATATCCTAAATTGAAACAGTAGAAGGCAACATTATCACGAGTGAGGAAGACTTGCAGAAAGTGGGTGTTTCTTTCTTTGAGGAATTGTTGGGTGGACAAGATGAGGCTGAAACCTTGCACAACAATAGCATCTTGGATATTGAACAAGTAGTGAATGTAGTGGATAACGAATTACTATACGCCAAAGTGACAAAAGAAGAGGTAAAGGCAGTGTTGTTTTGAATATGCACTCAGAAAAAGCACCTGGCCCAGATAGGTTTAATGCTCTCTTCTATCAAACATGTTGGGAATTTATGGGCCAAGAAATATTTGAGCTTGTGGAGGAGTCACGGAAAAAAGAAACTGTCCTTAAAGATCTAAACAATACTAATATAGTGTTGATACCAAAAAAGGAGAATTGTAATTCCTTTGCAGAATATAGGCCTATCTCTTTGTGCAATTCAATTTATAAAATTATTTCCAAGGTGATGGTAAATTGTCTTTTAAGTATATTCTTCCATGCATTATTTCCCAGGAACAAAGCAATTTTTTTCTAAAAAGAAACATCTCTAAGAGCATAATTTTTGCTCATGAAGTGATTCATACTTTGAAAAAGAGAACAAAAAAGGCATGCTAAAGAAGTTAGATATGAGTAAGGCCTACGATTAGGTTAGGTGGTGGTTTCAACTGAAAGTAATGGAAAAACTTGGCTTTAGAGAAAATGGTTAAAATGGATATTCAGTTGCATATCAACACCAAGGTTTTCAGTGATAGTGAACGGTTCACCTTGCAATTTTTTTAGAGTGCCAAAGGGTTATGTCAAGGCGACCCCTTCTCATCATTTTTGTATGCCATAATGATAGAGGTGCTAAGCAAGCATATCACAAGGCTAAAACAAGATGGCTTGTGGAAAGGTGTTGTGGTCTCCCAATCAATCCCACCCATATCTCATTAGATTTTTACTGATGACATCGTAATCTATGGTTCTCCTAGTTTAGAAGAAAGTGAAATAATAAAAGCTACGATTTATAAATATTGCATGAAAGTTGGTTAGTAGATTAATGCAACAAAATCAAATATATATTTTTTCAACGTATGTAAAGGGATGCAAAGAAGGATAGTGAATGTGATGGGTTTCTACATAGCTCAACTTCCTATGAAGTATCTAAGGATTCCCTTTTCTATTGGCCCTGTTAAGTATAACCTATGGGAGGGAACTATCAACAAATGCAGTTTGAGGATAGAATCCTAGAAGGGTTGGTGGTTGTCATTGGTGGGCAGAGTTACAATGCTCAAATCTGTTTTGGTTGTGATTCCCATATACATGCTTTCATGTCTCGAAATCCCGAAAAAAATTGTCAAACGCCTAATTGATATCCAAGGAAGCTCCTATGGGATGGGGCTCATGATAAGAAACACATACCACTCCTTTCTTGAGATATGGTGAAGGAATCAAAGGATTATGGTGGGGTAGATGTGAAGGATCTGAAGCTACAAAATAGAGCCTAGGCGCAAAAATCACTTGGAGAATTTTTAAAAATCCAAAAGCAATGTGGAGCAAGGTCTTGAAAGAAAAATATTTGGATTTGTTTGACTATGAAAGGATCTTGACCATGGCTAATCCTCCAAAGGGTTCAGCCATATGGAATTTCATTGTGAGTTGTAGGGATGTTATCACCAATCATCTTTCATGGTGCATAAATGATGGTACAAAAGCCTATTTCTGTCACAAGTCATGGAATGGGTATCATCCACTATGTGATCTCCCAAACATGGAGGAGGTGATTGCTACCACAAAAGTAGCGTATGGGGTAAAGCTCAAGGACTATCAAAACATGTGGAGGGAAAATGGTAGATTTGAATATAATTGGAAGAGATTTGACTACATCCATGGTCATGCAAAGGTAACCCTCCTAAGTGAGCTGGAAAATAAGAGATTATTCATAGCATAAGGTGTTGACACCATAATGTGCTGCATGGCGAAGTCTGGATCATACTCTTCCAACATTGGATATAAGTTGATTAATCAAGTAAATCATAAAACCTTGTTGCCAAAATAGTTGTGTTGGGGAAATAAGGTTCTCCCAAAGACAAAAGCATTTGCTTCGATAACTCTACATGAATATATCTTAATGGGGGAGCGCCTGAACTAGATTGGTATTTTGATCCCCCATTGGTGTGCTCTATGTCACAAGCATGGTGAGACAGTTCATCATTTTCTAGTGCATTGTGAAGTGGCTCAAGAATGTTGGTCTACTTTTTGTGTCGAACCGGATTGGCATGGTCCTTTTCCTAACAACTTAAGCGAAATTTTCAATTCATGGTCTCAGTTGCATAAGGACTTAGCCTATGGGGGTTTGCGGTGTGAGACACCCACCATGATTATATGGTAGATATGTAAGGAAAGAAATGTAAGGGTCTTCAAGGAGAAGGTCACACATCTAGGAAGTTTGATTCATAAAATTGAGGTAGGGATAAGTGAGCATCTGAACAATCAACTCAAGAAGAGGAGGTACAAGTGCATCCCAGACTGGGATATGAGGATGGATAAGAAGTGGCCTATGCTAAGCTCCCTCAAAGGCAATATTCTTTGAAATAAGAAAGCACGTGGTAAGCCCAAGTGGACCCTTCCTCCTAAGGGTAGATTAAAAATGAATTTCAATAGGGCCTCAAGGGGTAACCCAAGCATTTTGGGCGTGAGATTTTTTATTAGAAATTAAAGTGGCAATCTGGTGTGGGCTTCATCCATCAAATTACCTTGGGAAACAAATAATGAGGCTAAGTGTGCGACCTTTTACAAGGGACTCAAAAAATGCATAGATGAGGGATTTCCATTGAAGGGGATTCAGGAGTTGTTATAAAAGCATCACGAGGATGAGTGCTCCAAGATGAAAGCTTCAACTTTGGGTCAATAAGATAAATTCTTCTAAATTTGATCAATGGATATAGTTTGTCCCATGTGTATAGGGAAGCAAACATGGTGGTGGATCTCCTAGCAAATAGTGGGATTGATCAATCAGAAATCATAATAAGGTCGGACACCCCTAGATTTTGGATGGGCCTTGAAATGATTCTAAAGAGTGATGTCCAACTATAATAGTGTATAAAGGTGCATCAAATCTAACTTCAAATGAAGAAAAGGTTGTAATATAATCTACGGTAGTTCAGATCATATCTACTCGTAGCAAGCAAGTATAGTTTTTCAGGGACAAAGCTTTCTTTCATCTGCTCATAATGGTACTTTCATATTGCTCGTGGTGGAGAGTAGTTCCACACGCACCCCAAAATTGACTAAGAATCTAAAGGCCTCAGTTATTGGGCCAATAAAATGTCGATCATGGGATTTTTATAACTTTGGTGTAAGCTTTAAATTGGAAAGATGTAACTCAAATTGGCCCAACAAAAAATGGAATTCCCAAATGTTTTATGATAGTGTATATTGGAAGATGGAGTCTCGCATCCTACCACTAGTACATAAACAACAATATATGACTGAAAAAACTACTAAAAACTACTTATAAATGACTAAACTTGGCCACGTGACCATTAGAAGTTTATTTTTCAGTCATATATAATGCAACCAGATTGATGACTAAACCATTTTTAGTCATTTATTGGTTGTTTTGATTGGATCGATTTGGTAGTATATCTAGTCATTGATTTAATCATTGATTGTTGTAATTTGGCACATATTTAGTCATTTTTTATTCACTAATATATTTAGTCGTTAATTTAGTCATTGATTGTTGTTAACTGTCACTATTTAGTCATTTTTATTCAATCGATTTAACACCGGTCATATATTTACTCATATTTATTCATTGTTCACTATTTTTTATTAATTGGTAGTATATTTAGTTAATTTAATTATTAATTGACATCAATTAGTAGTATATTTAGTCATTTTGAAGCTTGCCTTTAGTCATTAGTTTATTTAGTAGTATATTTTGAAGCTTGCATGATGAAAAAACTTTGAGAAGGTAAAAACAACTTGTTTTATTGATTAAAAAATGCTTACAAACAACATACAAATCTGAAAATAAGTTACAATGCTTTCTCTTCGCTTAAAAAACCTTCATGATTACAATACATAGCTCAAAGAATGAGCAAGAAATTGAATTTCTGAGTATCACTGAGCATAGAAGCACAAATACATTCATAGATGTCTTCTTCACAAATCCATGACTGTCCCATGAAGCTCATTGTCCTAGTTCAAGATCACACTGTCATCTTTGTTCAGATCCTTTCTCATGCACCCAACTTGTTCTAGTTCATAAGCTACCACTGTGAATTGTTACCTATAGTAATAAACTATCCTTATCTCTATATTAGAAATCAACATCCCATTATGATACTAGTGTTGCAAAATATTTGTGTCTTGGCAGATAGCTCATGATAACCCTCAACCTTGTTGCTGCTCACTTGTACCAACTCTATGGTACTGTCCTAGGTGTTCATGCATCTAACATGAAGACTCTTGACTATCATGAGATTGGGCACTGCCAAATGCATACTAGAAGGCTATCTCCTTACCCCTTTAAATGCATCTTGAGAAACTAACAAGATTGTAACATTTGCATAGTTCTTCTCATTGACTCTAAGATTATCTTTTAATGTTTTCATGATCACTGTCTTTTGCATGAATCTTTGCCCCTTGACAGTCACTTGTAGGTTTTCTTCATGCATAGCTAGAAGCTCTTTCACAAACTGTCCTTTCAATCCTCACTATCATACATCCTTATTTGCAAACATATTCACTCAAATTTGAGGAGTGCTTCTACCATGGTCATAATTATTTTGGAAACACTTTCATTGTCATGATGCCATTTGATTAGGACCTTCACTTTGTGTTTCTAGGTCAGATTGAAACTATCCAATCTCTTCACACTCTTCTCACTATATTGTTTCAAACGTTCTAGTGTCTTCTACTTATGGCTCTCAGTGTAACCCTATCATCCATGGGTCTTTAAGTGTTGCTCAACCTCAAATGACTATCACTGCCTTTTGAGAAGGCCCTCTTATTCTTTTATAGTCATATCACTATCATAATTGTTCCTTGTGGGTGAAACCATGATACAAAGGATTATTGCAAACAATAAAGAGAGGACCTACAAAGAAAAAATACAGTTTTCAGTATTTGATCAATGATTTTTTAAAAGTTTTCCTAGTTAGACCATAATGAAAAATCTATAGAACATTATCAATAAAAAACTAACAATTGTTGGACTTGATAGACAAGATCATAAAAAAAGATAAGCTAAACTAACCCTAGACCAAAAACTATAGACAAGTTATACAATATGCACACTATATAAGATACTAAGGGGGATTTTGCATAAATGAAAATGATTATGTGCCTATTTTTTGACTCAAATACATACACAGGACTATTAACAACCATGCCTTGCAAATGATATTTTTAGATATTGAAGGAAAGAAACACACAAATGAAACTTTCGAGTTTGCTAAAATAGAGACCAACTATTCAATGCAAACAAAGATTGAAGGAATACAACACACAATTTCAAGAAATAAAACAATAATTGGAAGTCCATGCAACATAACTCTAGCCATGATAGGTGCATTATTTAGTTGGGATTGTTTGTTATCTGAGGAGTTATCTGAATCTGATGTTGCATTATTAGTTGTGGAGGATGTTCTATGGTAGACATGCATGCAAAATGTGGAAGCATAGAAAAAACTCATGAATTGTTTGACATAATGCCTTAAAGAGATGTAATCTCATGGAATGTAATATGTTACCAAATTTTTCCTCAATTGGTGGAGCTGGCTGAATGTTATGTATCATGAGGTGGAATTGCAGTTAAGTTCAAATGTTGTTTTGCATTATTATCATTATTCATTGAGTAATTGTTATACATTTTAAAGAATAAATAGACTTTCAGAGTGTTGTGCCAATATTCCAGAATGATAGAAATACAAAATTGAACCAATGAGTAAAATAGCATTTGAGATGCTTTCTTTTATTTCATAAAAAAACTCATATTTACAAGGCTTCTTTTGATTTCAAGAATCAAATATTACAACATTGCATTTAAATGCATTTTCTTTTCAAATGAAAAGGAAGAATTGAAATCAAAAATCCACACAAGTCGTGGATTTGACTGTTACAATACATCGCTAATAGCACATTACACTACTGAAGATGCAGAAAATAAAACATATAAGTGATGACATAATCATCATTGCCTGATTATCGATATTTGATGCTAGATGGTGCACCATTGTCTTCTTGTGCTCTATCGACCTGTAAGAGGAAAAGAGGGGTGTCAGTGGCTCTGATTACGATGTAACCTATATGAGGCACCCATAATAGTACAACCTACTATTAACCATGCACTGAAACAATCAATTAAGTGCAGTACAAAAGAAATCAGTTGAGGAGAATTAACAATATCATGATCATCATGTTCTATTTTTTATGCTAACATTGTTTGCTTCCTTGTGCAAGTATAGGTAAAATCACAAAGCTGAACATTATTCGAAGACCAAGCATGTGGAGAAAAATAGGCTCCCACAAGGGTAGAGCTCGACATGCTGCCCTATTCATTAAATGGGATGATTTTAAAGATACATTATCATGTTCATCAAGAGAAATGAAATACAACTAAAGGAGTAAAAATAGAGTTATCCATCGAGTAACTAAACCAACTGTGCATTCATAACGATTAGGTTTGTTTTTTGAAGGCTACAGGTGAATAGTGAATTTAGTTCACTTAAGGAATTCAGCTAAGTACATTTACATCAGATATTGCTGTAAAGTTCATGTTTTATGTTATCTTGTTGATCGTAATCATATATGTCATGCAAGTTTTAGTTCATCAATTCATTCTTTTCACAGTCAAGGATAGTGAACAGGCATACATTATGCCTTAACAGTTTGTTTTGATTCTCATCATGAAAGAGACCAGTTCTGAAAGCAATTTGATAAGTGGTACATAAAAATGCATGAAGTGTACCATGTTGCCCAAGAGTACAAAGGACAAGTAGTGCACTCGAGTGTTGAATGAATCACTAGTTCCCGTTGATTAATAAGTAAATCCAACATTATGAATTGCAATAACAAAGTGATCATTCCAGAATAATAAGGGAAGAGCAAGCATTTTCTTTCTAGAAGAGGTTATGAGTTGTCAGTTATGCATATGAGCTGGTGAGTAGAGGTGGTTTGTGGTGTTGCAATGATCAATCTAAATCTCTACGAAGTCCAAGAGTAGAAGGAAAAATTTGTTGTGTTGTGGTTAAGGAAAGTCAGAAGAACATTGTTGTGCGTACAGTGAACAAGCATGGAGATAATATACATTAAGAGGTCCTTCTTTTCACAATAGACAAACACTGGAATGGTTAAAAGGTATCGTACAGACAAGTGTGCATAGTTTCAATGATACATTTTAAACACATCAAAGCAATTTTCAATTTTTTTAGAATGAATAGATTATACCTTGAGTAAGAACTCTACAGAATTAAATTCAAAAAGAGAATAGTTCTGAGTGCAAAGGAAAGTAACATGAAGTCAATATTAAGCAATACGAATATCATATATAATTCCAGCATTCATGAACTTATGGTTCTTTTCTTCATAAAGAGACACATGGTAGAGGTTTCGGTTTATATTTGAACGACAGGCATCAATGATACAGTATCTGGATATGGAGTACTAGTTATGAAAAGCTACAGTAAGGACAGCCATTTCACTTTGGTTGGGATGGTGCTTCAAACAGGATCATGTATTAGTGTTTAGTGGGAGACAACAATCAAGTATGATGTGTATTCAAATTGTTTTCAGAGAGTTACAAGTGTCAAGCAAAGTACGCATGAACAAAATTGTCAAAATTAGGTTATACAAACATGGAGATCTCTCTCTTCATAATGGACAAACACAGAAGCATGCTCAAGGTATTGCACAGTTTTGTCAAGATTTTTAATACCTAGAGGACACTTTCAGAATGAGCAATTGATGTATTAGGAAGATAGTCTGCAACTTCAATCAAAGACAAATTATGTGTCTTGAGAGGAAATGATGATTTTGTCAAAAGGAAACAATCATAAATCAAGCTCAGATTTTATGTAGCTATCTAGGAGAGCTATAGAAATGTCAAAATGGAGCACTAATTAATATGGGTCAATTAACTAAGTACAGAAAAACACACAAATTTTTTATTTTCATCATGAGTTTTCATTTCTGAAGGAAGATTAAAAACAAACAGCAAATACCCACTTGGGGTTTCAAATGAATGACAATTTTCCTTGTTTCCAGCTGGGTATTTGGGTCAGACTTATTCAAATTCTGAACAGTAATGGCCATGTGGTGGTGTTTTACAGTGATGCAATGAGGATGCTTTCTTTTCATGAAGTGTAGAATGCCAAGCTTATAAACTGAACACTTGAATCTCAAGTACCCACTTTCAGGGTTCGCTTCAAAATGCAGAAAAAAAAACTACAGTAATAACCCATGTGAAGTCTTGTATAAAATAGAAAATGACATAAAAATCAAAAAATTTATGTGCTAGTTCGAGCTTCAAAATGAAAGAAAACCATTTCTCATTCAATTTTCACAATACCCACAAAAAGAGATAGCAAGAAAATACAAAAATGCAAGTTTCCTGAGTTGGGTCAAGCATCAGAAGAAGGAAAAGATAGTTCTATTCTATTTCCCATGATACCAACAAGCAGATATATCTTTAGAAAGACATAAAGAAGAGTTTCATGTTCTGGGTCGAGCCCAAAACTCAAAGAAAATGCTTTCTACAATACACATCTGGCATGGCCTAAACATGGCCAGAAATTCATGAGTAAAGAAGAAACTCTTTAAGTCTCTGGAGAACAAATGTTTAGCAAAGGAAATTACCAGTCCATGTCTCTGAAGGAGCACTCTAGCTATGGCTAGAAGTTTCAGATAGCTTCCAAATGTCAAGGGTCCGAGCTCTTAAGTGATGGCCGAGCTCTCATAGTGGAAATAGAGCACAACAATGGTGAATGTGAACACAGATAATACAAAAATAATGGTATTAGAGTATGTACAACCACATCCATAAGGCCTAAATGTATTAAAATATGGAGCCATAGAAGCTATGAAGCTATGAGTGAATAGCTCACCTTTGTGACAGTAGGAGAAAACAATAACCCACGAGCTTTCTCTTAGAGATTTTGAGTTGAACTCGAGCTTATATCAGCTAAGGTAAATCAAGCCAAAGCACAAAGAGAAGTCAGAGGAGAAGCATGACAGGCCGTGGCCTTAGGTCTTCTGATATTCTAGAATGAAGGAAAAAGAAGCTTCAATACAAAGAAAAATAAAGCTTACCCACTGAAGCTCGACCACTTAATAGCATGGAGAAGTTTACTAAAGCACATGAGGCTCGGTTTTGACACAATCATGGTGGCGCTATTCTTCCAGACAGAGCTTCTTTCCTTCAAACTCACAGGTGCAAAATGAAATGATTTTTAGGGTTTGGCATTCTTTTCTCATGCCCTAATTCAATCCACATAATGATCATCCAAAATATTCGATCAAAGCAAATGGGAATTTCGAGTTAGGCATCCTTGTGATTTATTTATCAAAGTTTGAAGTCTAATGCATTTGAGGGTGGCCGAGACTTATATTCCTAAGTCAAGCCCAGGGGTGATGCATTATTTGCCTAGGGTTTAGGCTTATTTATTTTTGAAGAAATTGATTGATAAGTGCCTTAGGGAGAATGAAGTGTGTCTTACCTTAAGTATTTATTTAATCGATTTGAAGGAGATCAATTGTGAATATCTTATGACTTTGGGTCAATTATGTTTTAGAGTTCTGATTTTAATTGATTTTAGAGAAATCAATGAGAATTGAAGTTATGAGGGAAGATAATGATGTGTTTTATTTTTATGATTTTGTGAGAAAATCATAATATTGTAATGGAGAAATAAGGAGCCTTTCTTTTTTGCAAAAGATTTTAAATCTTTAATTGCAAAAATAAAGCAAATTGTGCAAATCTGCAATCCTATAAGGCAGAATCATAAAATAATCTTTTATAGATTGTTTGTGATTTCTTGCTATTATTAGCAGATTTTTATTGACTTTTCTTCTTGGTCGGATTTGAGACCTATCTTGGAGAGATAAGGTGTTTTTTGAGCTTTTAAAGCAAATCCAGCCTATTTTTAGAGGCTTGACAGTGTGATCATAAAAGCAGTATGCTTTTTTCTGCTTTTAGGCAGTTTTTGAGATAGTTTGAAGGCCTTTTTCCTGGAGCTTTTTTCTGAGCTCGGATTAGGGTTTCTTGAGAGTTATGTTTGAAATACTTAGTCTTTTTCTCTCCTCAATAGTTTGGATCGAGTTCTGT
>VDFB02115857.1:0-29481 GCA_007258455.2 Sequoia sempervirens | reverse complement strand
TGTTTCTATATCATTCTCTATCTGTGTTGCATGTTTTCATTGATCATGGTGCTCGTGATTGGTGATTTTCTCTTGCGTGTTCATGTTTTTCATGTTTGATTTGCATTGATAATCTTTTATGTTTTGGTTTGACAAATTGTACATTCTATTATTTTGTTGAAGTTGACATGTAGCAATGTAATCAAATGAAGAAAAATCATCTCATTAGCAATACACGTGAAGCATTGATAATAAATAGAAAAAAATTATTGAGAGCTATTGGAAGGCTCCAAAAAATTCAGGATACTTATGACAATGAACTATGGGCATTCTTGAGGAGACTTCCATGAAAAGACAAACCAATTTTTGAAGCATTGAGATCTCTAATTGAATACTTTTGGAAGAATAACACAAGGGAATCTCTAAATCAAAGAGATATGGTAAGAAGGAGTAGTTGAAACCATGAGCCACATCCAAAGAAATTTTTTGGATATTAATCACATAATTTTTTGGTAAATTTCTAGAGATGTATTCTCAAGTTAAATTTTTTCAAAGAATTTTTGAAATGCTAAAGCTTTTCTATGTCAAAATAAATCACACATGCACTACTTGCTATTTGTAGAGTACATATTGATTTTTCTAACTATTTTGATGTTTATTGATGTATATGTTTAGATTTGCATACTAACAATGTTTAACAGGACTGTGACATACATGCCCTACCTACATCTTCAAGATATTTCATATCAAAAAATTTATGTGAAAGAGAGGAAGGAAATTATTCTACAAGAAAATATGCTTGGATGGCACATGTCGACATTGTGGTGTCTTGCAAAGTATGCCAATTTGTGAACATATGGAAAGTACACATGGTTTTGGAAATGAACTAGTAGAATTCAACAAGTATAAGACAATGGCCTATTGTCATATCTCAATTTCATTGCTTACATTAATAATGTTAAGTTAATTAAAATAATTGGGAAAAAAGGAAATTATCATTTAATGTTTATGGAATTCATAAATGTGATGATATATTTGAATGTGAATATCTTGTAATTTCATGATTTAAGAAAAATTATTCCATGACATTATTGGTTGAAGGTTACTAATAAATGGACAAGTGTAAGAATGTGTGTGCAAGAGCAGGTCGAAGGACGAGAACTTGATTGAGGTTGGAATGCTTAGCAGGATGACAATGGTAATCAAGGATGGAATATAAAATATTACACACACCATAATAGATTAGGACGTTTGCATTGTTTACAATTGATAAATATCATTTATATTGCATGAAATTATAATTTGGTGAATAAGTAAACTTGTGAAAGAAAAAAATCAATGCATCCTTGACTTACTCAATTTATCTCAAGGTTCGATGATAAATGATATCAAAAATGCATTCTATCATGTATAGAGTCATATGGAAATGAATGTGCTATTTGTTCAATTTGAAAATTTTGAAAAATATAGATCTCTAAATAGAAAATGGAAAATACATGATAGGAAATTCTTGTGAATTCTTGCATATGAATAAGACATGACCATAAACCTATATACATATATATACATATATATGTGGGAGAAAGCCATATATATATATATAAGTGCATATATGTATGCATAAAAATTGTATTAGATGGGAAATAATGAGGAATTCGTACCCCTTTATAATGAAAGGAATTAGGGTTGACCCATCTATGTTGGGAAGTAATAGTCGATGCTAGAAAACAGAGGAAGTGGGAAACCAAATAATGGGAAAATGGAGATAGGCATTAAAACTATTATCTCTGAAATTAGTGAGAGAATCATAGTTAGAAAGAGGATTGAGGCAATCTAGCAAAAGAAGGAAAAATCAAGGAAAAGATTGATAGAAGAGAGGGCGACGGGGGTTGACTAGCTATTACCATTAAATTAGAGAAGGAAAAGTCATTCAAAAAATCACACTAGCTGAGGTATTCTTATCCATTTTTAAATTGTTTCCTCTTGAATCGAATAAGTTGCATTCTATGTGAAATGATGAAAATAAACCTATGATTTTATATGTTTTGTCATGCTATAGACATGTAAAATTGACCTAACACTTATCACACATACTAAATGACATTTTTACATCATCAACATCATTATCATCAAACATCACCGATTTCACATCAAAAGCATCAAAAACCCTAATTTCTCCTATTAATAGAATAAAACAATATTATTTAATTAATTCACTTTTTCATCATTTTTGGTGAATTAAATAAATTCCATTTATTTAATAAAGTCTTGAAAAACCTTATTTCCGTTATCGATTGAATAAAACAAAATTATTTAATTAATTCATTTTTTCATCAAATTCAACCAATTAAATAAATTACATTTGTTTAATAAAGTCCTAATCTAATGTTATTCATCTTGATTAGTTAAATAACACCAATTATTTAATTACTTCACTAATTCATTTTATTCCCCTAAATCGATTGAATTATTAAATCATAATAATTTAATTAATTCTCTTTCCCTCCAAATTTGAATAAGTTGAATAAACTATTCAAATTATCATCAAAAATCAAATCAAACAAATGCAAGTTTGTTTGAAAAATTCAAACTTGATTTGCATGTTCAACTCCAAAAAGGACTAATTAATTAATCAATTAATTAAATTATCCTCACCAACATTGAGAAAATTTTTGTCAACATGATTTCCTCACCAACTTTCTTCAATCTCAAAAATCACTCTGCATAATTTCCTCAATCCCATTAAAGGCTCAAACTGATTTTTTCAATTTCATGAATTTCTCCACCTATTTCATCAATTTCACAAATTTCTCAACAACATTTATTCAATCACACTAATCATGTAATCTATTTTGCACAGATTATTCATGTCCATTTCCTCTCAACATATTTCGATTGTTGATCAAGATATTCTACTACACAATCCTTATCGTCCATTTGAAATCACATTTTCTATATAACAAACCTCTTTCCTCACAAAAAAGGATCAAAGAATCAACATTATTTGCACAATGAAGTACTACCAATATTCCTAATCACCATTGATAGAGCTTCAAACATTTCTTCAATCAACCAACCAAGACATTGCATCAAAGCTTCTTGCACACAACAGTGGAGGCTTCACAGTGATATGAACAACCCAACATCATGCGAACACACTCCAAAATGGGATGGTAACTTCTCTTGTGTTTTGAGTTCATTTAGGTAATCATAGGATTTCTTTATGTGTTTTCAATAGCTTACAAAGTCATTTCTTGAGTGTAGGAATAGATCTAGATTATTTATTTTTTATTTAGAATAGATTCTATTTCAATTTCTTTTAGCTCATTTAGCACCTATGGTTTTCCCCCTCACACATTCTTCCACGCTCAGTGGGACCACGGTCTTAAATACTAACAGTTTTATGAGTTTAAATTGAAGTTTTAGGTTTCATAAGCACTTTTGAGAAATCCTCACGCATTGTTCCAAATTTTTTTCACAATTTCCTATCACAATTATTCTAAAATAATAAATAAATAACATTTAGTTTTCAAAAGAAATCATTAAAAATAAAATTAAAAAAATTCTTTTATTTTCATGCACTTTAATTTACCACTAATTAATTTAATTAACAACTATAAAATAAGAGCACTATCAAACAATTAACAAAATAAAATTCCTAAATGCAACTATGTCACTAAGTGCGTGTGTGTGAGAGTAACTGTTCCATCTTAACCCTACTAGGTGGTTAACCTCCTCTACCTTAACCACACTCTTGGTCTTCGACAACCTGCAACTCATGTAAACTCGGACACCGATTAATAGATTAGTGTCCAAGAAAATATAAATCATGTTGGTGTAATTAATTATTTATTACACTAGCATAAGTTAACTTAGGTCTTACATCATCTAGTCCTAGGTTGCATTTTAATAATGGGGTAATGTCCCCTTCCTTGTTTGTAGGGATAAGATTCCTCCTAGAAGATGAGTTTTCCTTCTAGAACTTATCTCAACATTTGATAATTTCCTAGATAGGGTTCACATGTTGTTAGATCATGACACATGGCAACATCTCTTGCATTTTAGGTCTTCACTTTTTCCTATATAATCAGGCAACTTGTTCATTTGTAACATATCAATCAAATATCAATCTATGATCTAATGTTGTAGATCAATAGTAATCTCTCTTTGCAGCCCTTAGTTGCAACACTTTCTATGTGGTGTAATTTCTCTTGGCAAGATCCTTTGAAGTGTGTGCAGCTTCATTGGATGATTCGACATCCATTATTTCAGCATGATATCAGAGCATGTTGAATTCTAACAAATCAAAGCAATATAATTTATCATTCTAAGATATCATTCTCTATATTGCATCATTTTAATTAAATAATTATCATTGCATTTCATTTTTCTAAAATAAAATAGCATTCACTTATTCCATCATTCAAATAACACACATTTATTCTACCACACATAATTATTCATATTTTTAGTTCCACATAAAGTAAAAGCAAGCAGTATCAAAGTTTGAAATGTGAAAAATTTTGTATTCTCCAATAAAAGTAGGGGTAAAGTCTAGTGGACCCCAATCGTCTTCTGACCAAGCATCAAATGGTTTTTCTCTCTTCTTCAGGAGGTGTGGGTTGTTCAATTCTTATTTTTGTAGTATGACTTTTCTCCTTTATATTTGCTTGCAAACAAGTTTGATTATAAGTATCAACTTCTATTACTCTTAATTTTCCATTGTATATAAATTTTATCGAATGATGCAATGTTGACAGAACTGTTTTCATAGCATGAATCCATGGTGTTCCTAGTATTATGTTGTATGACAATGTTGTAGGCATAACACGAACAAGCGTATCCAAATTCAGAGGACTTTCTCTAATTGGTAGAGTGATTGTTCCCATTGATTGTCTTCCCACATTATCAAAACCTCTAATGTTAAGCTTGTTAGGCTTAATGAGCTTTGTGTCTATTTTTATCCTTTAAAACATGTCTAAACCGCAAATGTTCAAAGTTGAACCATTTTCAATAATTGCTCTTTTGACCTTTGCTCTATTGATGACTACATATATAATCAGAGGATGATTTTGATTCTAAACTTCAATGGGTGGCAATTCATGTTGTTGAAATAGTATGTTTGTTTTTGTCACATGCATACATTATAATAATGATGCCACATCATTAGGCCTTACTACTAGTGGCACAACGATCTTTTGTAAAGCTTCTTGTAACATTCCATGATATGTAGGAGATGTTTGAATTAATTCCCAAAGAGATATATTCACCAACATAGAACACAATTGCTCAGTAAGATCGTAGTATTTATCCTTTTGGAAGGTAAGCCTAGTAGGTTGAGGCAAAATAGGCTGAGATGGTGGAAAAGATACTGGTATACTCAATGGTTGTTGATTTTTCTTGTTATTCTGACTATTATACGCGTAAGAAACCATATTTTAATGTTGTTGATTTGTTTCATGTTGAGATGTTTGATGACTATTTTTTATTTGTCTAACATACTTGTATATGTAACCAGGAGGTCTGGAAGAATTAGACCTCCCACAAGCAGAGTATGCTTATAATGATTCCATTAATAGGACCATAGGGAAAAGTTCCTTTGAAGTTGTATATGGTTTGAAACCAAGGGGTATATTTGAGTTTAAATACTTGAGTGGATTGGAGAAGAGGAGTGCAGAAGGAGAGGAGTTTTCCATAGCTATGAAGCATATACATGAGCAGGTGAAGGAAAATTTGAAGTAGAGTGTTGAGAGGTATAAGAAACTTGCAGACTTGAAGAGGAGGAATGTTCAGTTCAAAATTGGAGATTTGGTGCTTGCACACTTGAAGAAAGAGAGGCTACCAAAAGGAAAATACACAAAGCTATTGATAAAAAATATTGGGCCCTACAAAGTGATCCACAAGTTTGGTGAAAATGCATATGAGATAGAACTCCCTCCTGGAGTTGCTATCTCCCCTATATTTAATGTTGATGATCTCTATCCTTTTAAAGGAATTTTGGATATAGGTACAAGTGTAGAAGATGAATTTGTTGATGAATAATGCGTGAGAGATCTACCTCCTTTTGAACCAATGAAGCTTGAAGCCATTCTAGATACCAAGGAGGTCAAAAGAACTAGGAAAAAGATTTACAATGAATATCTTGTCAAATGGCATGGGTTACCTCCAGAGGAAGCAATATGGATGTCTGAAGATGATATCAAGTAGCATGGAACCTCAATCAAGGAGCTGATCTCAGGTGGAACCTGAGAATTTTTCCTCTTCAGGTGTATGGTGTAGGGGCACCCTTGCAATTTTGTTCTTTTGATGCATTTAGGTGTCTAGTTTGATGTTTTGTGTGTTTTGTCACTGATTTGATGTAATAAGGTCAATTGAAGACCATTTGAAATGTTTTTGGTGTCATGTAGGGTCCATTAGTTGTGTTTTGTAAAAAGTTGCTAAAAAGATGTAAAATGTTGCTTTACAACATTGTCAATTTTTGGGTTAAAGGGAAGATGAACAGTCACCTTTTGAAATTATATTGTAGACCATTGGAAATTGGTTGGAACATGTTTAAATGGCCTTAAACACATCTAGGAATGGTTTTTGATGCTTTTGGAGGAAAAATAATAGAATAATACTTTATTTTCTACAACTTTTTCAGCGTTTTTTTGTAAGTTGCAATTCTGTATGGCCCTATACAGGTCTGCCATGATCTAAAATCTATGTGAGAACATATGAAAATGATTCTTCTCCCATTTTAGTGTTGCGTGATTTATTTTTGTGGTGGAATAAGAGAGTTTGAAGAATTTCTTTCCAGACCGCCTGGAAACCCTCATTTCTAGGGTTTGTTGTCTTAAAATGTAAATATATATCCATTCCACTATTGATTTCTGGCCAAACTCGATGGAATGGAGGCTTGAGGTTTGATTTTTATTTTTTTTTAATTTTTAAGAGCAGGGGATGGAGTTTCAAGCCTATTTGTCCAGGCCCTAGCCTAACATCTTCATGTGTCAAGCTTAGGTAGGGTGTAGAAGTTGTAGGACAACAAATTGTTGAAGGTGGAGAATGAAAAAACCTATAAAGTTGGACCCTATGTGACTGGTAGAGACTATTGGTGAAGATTTTTGTTGTATAGAGATTTCTTTCCTTGTAGGTCCTTTGGAAAAGTGGCCTAATTAGCCTTGGTTTTGGCGTAGCAAGCCTAATTTGATAAAGTTGGTCTTAAACAATCGTATTCACAAATGAGATATTTTAAATCCAAGCATAATGGGTATCTAAAAAGGTGTGGGTCCAATGTTGAAACATCCTTCTCTAAAATATGCACTTGAAAACCTAGGTTTGGAGACCTAGCTGATGAACAAGCAATATTGTGAAGAATCACTACTTGGTTGGGTCTTGTAGTTTGAAAGGTGATTGAATTGTGTCAAATTGTGTTGGTTGTGACAATTCCACCCCTGCTCTTCATCATATTGATACATAGGATTGGGTCAAATATTTTCTTCCTTAATTATAGTAAATCCATTTTCATGTTTATTATTATCATAACCAAAAAAAATGCTCTTATCAAAAGGAACTTCATCACTTGTCAAATTATTTGCATCAAGAAGGAATTACATGCCTGTGTCTTTATCTTTCTAGTTGATGATCTTTCTTCTCTACTTCACCTACCAAATTTTTTTTGGATTATTTTGGTATTGAAATGTTCCATCTATCATAAGATTGTTGAAACTATTTACTTGTTCAATTATGACACAATCACCACCATAGAAGGGAAATGACTAGAGGGCTTACATAGAGTTCAAAAAGATGACTTAGTAGAAATATGTATACATCACAAATGAAGATAAAAGGAAAATTACAGGAATCACAAGAATAATTTATTGGAATAGATAGTGAATCCCATAGCTCCCGACAGTCACTTCTAACAAAAACACTTATCACAAATGAGAGATCAAAGCAATTGATTTGCTATGCAACAAAAAAGAAAA
This sequence comes from Sequoia sempervirens, assembly GCA_007258455.2. Lineage (NCBI taxonomy): Eukaryota > Viridiplantae > Streptophyta > Pinopsida > Cupressales > Cupressaceae > Sequoia > Sequoia sempervirens. Next base: position 21,532 of record VDFB02115857.1, on the reverse strand, counting down.
GATTGATCAACAAAAGCATCTAATAAGCCATCTGTATTAAATAATGAATATGAATACAAGTAAATTATGAATGATTTCAAAATACAATAATCAATGCTTATAAAAGTAGATGTGCAAACCCTAGATGAGGATTTGATTAGATTGTGACAAGTGTCCTAATCTGGTGCAAAGTAACAACTTGACTTATAAGTAACCCAATCTAATAATAGAAAACTCTCCTAATTTTATCTAAAGTGAACAAAGTAATAAGTGACTTAATAATTTATGTATTATTAATTAATTATGAAATGATTGTCATGATTACTCCAACTCCCCCTGAAGATCAACTTAGGGAGAAGCTAAAAATCCCTATGAATAATGCAATGGTGGATACATGGATGAGTTCTAACTACAAGTCCTAATGAGGTACCCATGTACAAAAAAATGAAATATCTCATAACCAAAGAAAATAATAGAACTACACGGGAAAGAACTCATGTCCAAAAGAGAAAATAAAAATAATTTGACTAGTGAAAGAAGGATAGGACTTAATGTGACCCCTCAAGGACCACCTATGTCACAAATACAATAAATGTCCCCCCAATATGAGAGTTAAAATAAGGACATGTATCCCTCCATAAAGAAAGAGCTCTTGTGTCAATGATGAATGCCAAAAGATAGAACACGATCAATTACTTTCAAGCAACATTTCTCCCCTTAGGAAGAAACAAATCCACTGGTGATTGGAAGAAGACAAAATCTGCAAGACACAACTGAATGGTTCCCCGGGCCTTCTTGTCCATTTTCTTCCAATATTCATTAGATGCTAATTCCGGTTTCTTTTCATTTGAATCTACCAACCACTAATCTCTCCCTTTAAGGAGATCCTCCATCTTCAACTTCCACATCTTGTAGCCAGTTCCATTGAATTTATCAATATCCAAATGAGAGGTAGAAGCTATGGTTTAAAATAGTCTTCACAAATCTACAAAACCCACAATGCACAAGCTTCCACTGCAACCAAAAAACCTTCAACACTAAGAAAAAAGGCATCCCTTTGTTAACAAAACTGTTAGCTTTAATACCAAATACTGGAATGAAGGTATAGCTTGCCGCAATAGAAACTTATCAAAGTGATTGAAAATCTAAAACTATACTTAAATGATTAATTATAAAATGATTAAGTGATTTAAAAATTGCAACAATGAAAGAAAATTTTGCAATACCATAAGTCATCAACACAAGTGACACAAGATATGCATGCAAAAACCCTTGCAATAAAAACTCCACACCCAAAGAGATCCAATGTTTGTATTAATCTTTAAGGAAGCACATCAATACAACAATCCTCTCTACAATTCAACATCACTTTGTCTTCTTGACAACATGCAAAGAACTCATCCTAAAAAACCATCCAAAGGCTCCAATATATAGAATTTTGTGGGAGAGAATACCACAAATGGTGTCCCAAAACAACAAGAAAACCACCTAGAAAAGCCCAAGCCCCCCTTAGTTGACAACCCATAAACATGGAATAAAATATTAAATTATCACATGGCACCTAACTCGCAGCCAATAGGAATTGGTCAAACCCGAGAGCTCCATAACTCTTTGACGGCTCCAATGGCTACATGCAAGAACATGCACCAACATGCAAAATTTGGCACCCAACCATGCAAGAGCATGCAAAATATGCAAATAACATGCAATGACATGCACACTCAATTGGTCTCAACCTAGAAAGTTGGACACCCAAGAGGAATATTCTCTTGGAATGCTTAGTAACTACCACCATAATGGGTCCACCTCTTTGATTGAAATTATAATTTGTCATAGGAAATTAATTATTATATATTTGGTCCCTAAGGTCCTTTAGAACACTTTCCAAAGAATGTGTAGACACATAAATCAACTTAGGATAGTAATTTTAGTGTCACCTATCCTAATAGCTTTTTCACCAATTTTTCCTTTTCCTTTAGAGAATATTGGTATGCTTCATCCATAGTTCACAACCTTGCCATACTTAGCTCATCTTGAATATTCTGCCTCAATACATTAACATATCTGGCCACCTTTTCATGGTCTAATTCATTATGGCTAGTTCTTACGAAAATTTTATAAAGCTCCTTTGTATAGGCCTTCACACTTAACTCTCTTTGTCTTAAGTTTCTCATTTTTTTCAGGAGCTCAAGTTGATAATCAAAAGGTAGAAATTTAACCTTCATCTAACTTATCATTTGATCCCATCGAGTAATCTTATCTATACCATTTCTTCTTCTCTTAGCTTGCAACTCCTTCCACCAAAGTACTGCATCACCCTTTCAATTTTTTTGAGAAACCTTCACCCTTTTGGGGTCATCCACTTCATCATACTCAAGTTATTCCTCCTTTGTTATCTAATCAATTAAGAAGGGCCCATGATTCCAAGAAAGGGAGGGACACCTAGAGTTCCATAAACTTACAAATTAAGGCATGGTTATTCAGATAATTAAACTCCTCTACAACCGAATCTAATTGGATTACCAAAACAAGATGAGACAAACTCCTCTCCAAACACCCATTTACCTTCGACAAGTGGAGAGGCTTTATTTGAGAAGTTCACCCACCATTTAAAGTTGTACTTAATAATTCATTACATTGGAATGGTCAGACGGAGAAGGGACAACCCTCATCAAAACCTTTGAAAAATACAAGTTCTACATGCCCTCCCAAACTTGCACCAAATGCCATAAAATCACATCCCAAGTAGAAGAAAAAAGAAGAGACCTCCTGCAACCCCTACCGAAAATAAAAAACCCCCACTTGATTGATAAAAAATCTCACCCACGTAGCACCCACACCTTGCAAACTCCCCCAACCAATTGTTGAAGCTAGCACACTCCTTACTCCAAGCATGCACAATCCAAATCGACCAAGCAAGTTGCTGCCTACTACTAGTCGCGTACCCAAGCCATGCACAACACAAATTTTTGCATCACCTCCTTGATTCACTAATGTTCTTCCATTCAAATTATTTATTGATAATTAATAATTTAAAAAAAAAACCTGTATTAAATGTTTCATAATAAATTTAGATAATATTATTTTATATATTTATAACATGTACTATTATAAAATTAATATAATTTATATTCATAACAATATTATTAATACATAAAATAAAAAGTAAACATATTATATCTATTATTTAATCTTAAAATTTAAATTTAAATATTGTGATCATTATGAGAATGTTTATATTTTAATTTTTTATAATCAATCAATCAAATTCCAAAGGTTTTTTGAAAAAAAATCATTTATTCATCAATATTTTATAATATTTATTTTAATAAAGAAACCCAAATTCAATTATGTTAGTGATAGTTGCATTTAGTATGAATCAAGCTCAAGTGCAAAGTCAACCCAACAATTGTAATACTCTTAAACCTAGTAAAATCATCATACATTCAACTTGCTATAATTTGTTGATATCAAACTATTATGGAATTGCAGACACCTAAAAATATCTTCATTATATCACGCATCGAATTAACATAATTTCCCTCATTTTCCACCTAATTCCTCTATTTAATTAAATAATGCTAATTATTAACTTAAATTCATCGTTTTCTTCTATTAATCCAATAATTAATTTTATTTGATTTATTCATCATCCTTCACACTAATTTTCTTCTCTTTTGATGAAATAATGTAAATTATTTAATTAAATGTCATAAATCCCATTTTGATTAAATAATTCCTAATTGTTTAATTAAAGTTCCTAAATTCCTCCACTTGCACAATTAAATAATTTCTTAAATTGTTTAGTTGACTAATATTTCCTCTAATTCTCCAACTTGTACAAGAATATTCTCATGGAATATTCCCTCAATTTAAATTCAAATTTCTTCCTCCAGATGAAAATATCTCACACATGCTTCCTAAAATCAAGGGATTTGTTATTGTCTCAAGAATTTTGGACCTTTCATTAAAATTCCTTATCCATGCCATCATGCATTATCAACCCTTGATCCTATCCTTGATCCATGTCTCCATCTCTCATTCAATTTCATCCATTGATTAGCCAATTCAATCTCAACTATTGATTCATTCCAAAAATCTATAAATACCTCTCATTTCACATGAATCTACAATTCACAACCATTTGAACAACCTTATTATGTAGGATTTCATACTCACCTTTTAGCATTGAGAGCATTTTGTGAATCACCATTACAATCAATTCATCAAGATTTTGCACAATCAACCATGGATTAGGCTTGATGTTTTTAATTTGCATTGGTTTGATATTTCATGCTTCAATTGAACTTTGATTATTAATTATAATAATCTCATTGAATATGGTTTAATGTGATCAATTATTTTGTTTACTTAGTTCATTTTGATTGTATTTGATCATATTATCTAACCGTGTTACAACAATCAACCTTTAAATTGTTGTCATGACTCATCCATCAACTACACAAGATAATTGTATTCCAATCGTACAAAATTAGCTACAATACATATGACTTGCGAGAATCTATTATTTCAAACTATTATTTTACTTGTCTCTAATTGATATTTCATAAATAATTTATTGACTAACCAACAAATACAATTACTACAATACTAGGTAGGGAAGTACTAGCCACTACATGGCACTTGTTTAGTTTTGTAATTGTAGTCTCACAATTTTGGGTGAAGGGGGATTAAAACTTATTTAAATTTTTCTTAAGTTCTTGTTTATTATTTACATAGTTCACAAGCCATGTAACTTTAATTTGTAACTACAATAGGTAGGGATTGTTATTCCATGATTATGCTCATTCTAGTTTGAGTTCCATATTATCCATGAATACATAAATTATTTTGATAACAATTAAATATGATTAAACATTGTTCTTGGTGTTGGTATTAGTGTACGAAGTTAATGTGACATCCCAAGAATCATGATATAGAATTTTCTTTGTTAATAGTTGGAGCAACAAAGCAACAAAACAAAGGAATGGAGTTGCTCAAGATGATAATGACATCAAACATTGTGCTTTTTTTCTTTTTCAATGGCTTTGGAAAAACAATACTTGTCATTATTGGTGTTTTCAGAGGCTTTGGGAAAACAACTCTAGCAATTGTTGTTGTTTTTGAAGGCTTTGACTAGATGACAATAATGATTTCTATTGTATTTCTAAGCTTTTCAAAAACAACTCTAGCAACTGTTAGTGTTTCTAGAGCCTTGGAAATACCACACTAGCCATTGTTAGTGTTTTTAGAGGCTTTGGAAAGACCACACTAGCCATTGTTGGCATTTTTAAAAGCTTTGGAAAAATAACTCTACCAATTGTTGGTGCTTCTAGAGGCTTGGGGAAGAAAACACTAACCATTGTTGGCATATTTAAAAGTTTTGGAAAACAACACTAGCAATTGTTTTTGCTTTCGAAGGTTGTGGCAACACAACACTAGTCATTTTTGGTGTTTCAAAAGTTTTGGAAAACAACAGTGGCAACAAATTGATGTCTATGTGGGTTTTTTCAAAACAAAACGAGTTCTTTTTTATGTTACAAGAGGCTTAGGCAAAATAATGCTAGCTTTTATTGATGTAAAAGTTTTGACAAAAGAATGTTGGTTTTTGTTGAGGTTTGCATAGACTTGGAAAAACCAATGGTAATCACTATATTTCCAAATTAAATCTCAAACATTACAATTTTTATTTTTAATTGTTGTTGCATTTATAAGATAGTTCTTTTTTTCTCTAGGATTCTTTAATTTTGCATATTAATCATGAAACTTGTTAGGATCATATTTATGTCAGGATCATCCTTGGAAAGATGCATTAATTAAGGCTTATGAATATAAAAAAGGCCAAATAAGGCATAAAGAAGCCCAATTAATAATGGAAACCCTAAAAAAGTGTGAAAGTGTGGTACAACACTTTACAACACCTAAAATAAGGTACAATTAGGTTCATTTAGTTCACAAGGGCCCACGACCTAATGTGAGTGTGTTAAACACATTACAACACTAAGTCAAGGAATTGTTAAGCTAGATTTTATAAGGAGGGTCCAAACAAGTGTGAAAATGTCATGGATGACATTTTTTGACACTGCAACCATACAAGTTGTGTCTACCCTAGCAGATGCTTGATGTAAATGACCTTGTTGAAATTCTTTAGTTGCCTCAAATGTTTCCAATAAAGACCTTGTAATAAGTTTTGGAAAAATGATTGACGATTTTACAAATGATTGAATGATGTAAAACCTTGAATGTTTGACGAGAATCTAGACTCAAGTTTTATTGATGTGTTTTAATGATGATGTTTATGAACTTGAAAACCTTGAGAATAGAATTGTGGCTCCAAGGTGAGTTTGTCCAAAAATATGTGTACTAATCCAACTAAATGCTTAGAATTAGATTCTTTCTAAACATAGAGCTAAACTAGTTATGTTGTGAAAAACTTAGTCTAAGATATTTGTGTCAAAATTTCAAGTTGTGTGAAGTGAAATGTTTTTGACGATTGATGTTTTGCTATTTGATGTTGATTGTTTGATGTTTGATTGATCCTAATTGAAAACCTAGAAGGTTTTTTGACAAGATCAAAATGTTTGAAGAACATAAACTTTGTTTGATGTTTGTGAGTGTTATAAGTGAGCCAAGATTGGTTTTGTGTATCCATTTGAACTAGTTTGATGTTTAAGAACTAGAAGACATAATCAAATTGTTTATTGAAAGTTGCAGTTTTTTAATTTAGGAAAAAGCGTTGCTATGTTTATGCAAAGGCATTAGACTATTTTGATGCAGAAGGCATCAATTTTAAATAGAAGCATCATAATGTCTGACAAAGGCATCACTCTATAAATTCTTTTTTCCCTGGAAAAGGCATTGTGATGTGTAAAGGTGTTGATGTGCGAATAAAAGAGACTAACAAACAAATATGTTTTTTGTCTTTTCATTCCCAAACATCAAACTAATCTAAAATAATTCAAAACCAATCTTGGCTCACTTATAACACTCACAAACATCAAATAAAGTTTATGTTCTTCAACATATTGGTCTTATCAAAAACATTGTCTAGGTTTTGAATTAGGATCAACATCAAACATCCAACATCAAAACATCGACCATCAAAAACAAGTTCACAAGCACCCAAGCAACTAGACAATGTAGGATTTCCTACTCACCATTATCACCATTTTGTGAATCAACCTTATCAATTCATCAATCTTCATCAACCTCATCAACCTTTTATCAAGTTTTGCATCAAAAATGGGATTAGGCTCAACTTGAGCATTCCACAACAATCTATCCCTAATCCCCTAATGGGATGAGGTTCACATTCATTAATTAGAATTTTAATTTGGTTTTTTTTGTCATTTCATGTTTTAATTGATCTCTTAACTAGTATTTGCAAGAATCTCATTGGAATATGGTTTAGTTAGATCATTTGTTTATTTACTTGGTTTATTTCAATTGTAATTGATGTTTCTAACATTCCATGTCCACATTCTGGCTTGCCCAGTGGGACCCTTGTCCCTAATTAGCTAATTTTGTATGAAGTTTTATGGACACTATAGGTGCATGAAGTAGAGTGATTCCTTTTCCAGTACAAATTGGCACTTCTACAAATGGTGACACCTTTGCATGTTAAAGGCCCATGCCTTTGCAAATAACAGTGCCTCTACCCAATAGTGACGCTTCTTAATTTCATTGATGCCCTTGTAGGTCTAATAGAGTGACGCTTCTATCTGATAAAGTGACACCTCTACCAAAATAGAGCGGCGCCTTTGCAATTAAACTAGGAAGCATAAGGCCTTAAGGTTTAATCAAAGTTTGATTTGTATTTTTACCTAACCCTAACTTATTCCTTTCTAGTTTTCTATGCAGGTTGATAGGTCAACATCTCTACCAAACAATTATGCTTTTGCATTTCATCGATTCCCTTCTAGATCTAATAGAGTGACACCTTTATCTAGCAAAGCAATGCCCTACCAAAGCAGAGTGACACCTTTGTAGGTAAAATAAGAAGCATAAGGTATTAAGGTTTATTCAGAGTTTAATTTGAATTTTTACATAACCCTAACCTATTTTATGTTTTTTTCTATTATTTTATGAGACTAGCATTTGTAAGGAAGCATGGATCAAAGAAAAAGAGTATCTAGATTAAAACTTGTCATATGAATCAAGCATGAATCATGAAATTCAAAGTGTGTCTTAACACTTATGTGAAGGATGACCTTAGAGTTTTCTAGTTAAATACTTTAGCTTAGCCTCACATTTAGCTTTGGTGTTATTAGAATTGAACCCCACAAGAACTCACTTTTGGATTTTTAAATTAACACACTTGTATTTTGGTTAAAATGAACACATTTGTCATTTGAGCTTAAAAATAATTGTTACCTAATTTTGCTTCCAACTCAATTAGGGAGAGCTGAGATATCATTTGTAAACTAAAGACAAAAGGTAGATATCATTTTCTGTTAAGTTTCATCCATATGCATAAAGAAATTATCAAAAGACTACATTATTACATTGTGTGAATGCATACAACAAAGAAGAGAGTGAACAATTTGTTGCAAAGGTAGTCTTTATTGATAATCATAAGTGTATAGTGTCCCACACAAGTTAAGGGAATGACTATATTGAATGCAAATAAAGGAAAAAACTATAAATTTATAGATACAAGAAAGAAAAAGTTTATATGTAAAGAAGGGGGGGCTATCATTGCCTAAATGACGAATCCAAGCTGAGTGGAGTTGCATCCATTCAACCCCTCCCATTTGTCCAACCTCCAAAGGTTTCCTTCCCTACTGCTCCAAGAATTCCTACATGTGTGAGAGAGAGTTGGTTAGAGCAATGAAAGATCACCAATCAATATATATGCAAACATCCATAAACATATAGCCTGATCCTCATAAGCATTAAAATAGCTTGCATACCACAAATGTCTAGGAAAACAAAAGAGTTATCAAAAACATCTATCATATGCTCTATTTTATCTAATAAGTTTGTTCATTGTGCAGGTATAGGTGAAATATTTGTTGTTGAATTATTTCATAGCATGTGGAGTCAAATGGGCTCCCACAAGGGTTGAGCTTAACATGTTTCCCTCTAGTTTCATTAGAGAGGGATAGTTACATTTTATATCACAAATGCAATCCTTGAAGACAAGTTTCATTAATCATGGTGATATTGATAAGAATAGATATCTTATTAATAAGAGTTCTCTCATATTAATAAGGACATTCCTTGCTAATAGGAACATGGTACAAAGTTGGCCTACAAAGATTCCATGATGTTTGCAGTTTGAAATTCATAAGTGTAGGGTCATCATGTTTATGAGACAACAAGACCTATCAAGTACTATTAGACGCTGTCATGAGCTACATGGAGCAGCTATAGGTGATGAGTGAAAGGCTTTGTCAAGGTCATAATTCATTTGTTGTCCCAAAGAAAAATGTAGTGTAAATGGAAAACACAATGTTGTAGCTGAAAGCCTTAATGATTTGTGCATTTGAAATTGAAGATATGAATTGTAAGTTAAACATGTAGCCATAGAAGGAAGTAAATGAGGGCTTGGAGGACAGTCATGAATGGTTGTTGTGAAGTAGCAAGCCTAGAAGGATAATTCAAAGATTTTTGAAAAGTAGAGTTTCCACAAAGGAATAATCAAAGGATGGCAAGTGTCCATAGAAATGGAAAAAGAATGAAAATTTTGCATAAACAGAGGATCTATATGCCATATTGAGACAATAAATGACAAGGAGGAGGATGACTTCCCAAAAAATGACAATCCTTATATTTGTGTGCATGTAAGTCCTAAAATATGCTTTGAATAAAGTGCATTCCTGACATGTTTAAGTGATAGTTTAGAAAAGAGGATACCTCAATGGAGGGTGATCCCACAATACTGGTCTATAATTTTTGACCAAGCTGGACACTGAAATAATTTTTTCTAACTAAATATTTACTTTCGGGCACCTATAGCGCCTAAACCGTGAGGAATTTGAAGATGATGTGAACTAGCGATTTGTGAATTTTTTTTTGAAGATTCTAAATATTTTTTTTTCAAAAATTTTGGAATCAGATTGCACTTCTTTTTCCATCTCCTTCGAAAACTAGTTTTTTTCCAGAAAACATTTTTAAGGAGTAATGCTCGCCATATAACATATAAATTTATTTCCATGAAGGATAAAATTATAATTCTTTCAAATTTAGATTTGCAACTCTAACATCTAGTGCTTCCAATTGGTTAGATAGTTTTTTATTGAATATTTTTTCTTTAATCAAGTTTTGAAGTCAAACCAATTACAATTCAGACATAGGGGGACTGTATAACACATAACTTTATTTGTATGTATCGAAATTCAATTTTTTTTGTTGGATCAAGGGCTTCAATATCTAGTGCACTCATATATTTCAAATGCTTTTTTTGATAATTTGCTATTTTTCCACATTTGCAAAATAAAGAGCTTGATTTTTGGTGAAAAACCTATATTTAATAAAACTAAGAAAACAAATACATATTAAAACCAAAACATATTAAAATTATAGTTGTTGGATAACTCATTCCAAGGACTACCTGATTCCAATTGGGTTTGTGAAGTCTCCTCCATTTTCATCCTCAACCTGAGCTTCGAAGGGAAAAAATTCTGATTTTTTTGGTGCCAGAGAGCAAGAAGGTGGGAAAAGGGGGTTCACTCGAACCAAGGGGGTTCTAGTGAACCCCCTTTCAAAAAGGGGTTTTCATTGTGTTTTTTGGCAGGATGGTGGGAACTTTCATTGAATGGGTTTGTCCAGACCCAGGTTCTAGCAAACCCTCTTTTGGTTCATTTGAACCTATTAGTTCAATCAAACCCCAAAAATGAAATTTTTTGGCATGGGGTCATTTTTTTCAACTTTTCCTTCCTCACTCCAATTGTAAACCACTTTTGTGGGTTCACCCTAGAGATAAGAAGGTAATGTATCTAAGAAACAATGAATTTCATTGAAGAATAGTGACAATCATGAAAGAAAAGAGTAGGTTTCAGTCTATGACTCATGAATTATTGCCTCAAGAATTAAATGTATTCTTGGAGATTTGAATGTAATTAGGTAATTTAGTATTTATGAGATTGTCTCTCTATATTCATCAACCAAAAATAACTCAACAATATAAATGTCTGTATTGCAAGAGAAATAATAGATGTTGAGTTTGAATTCAATGATTCTTTTGAAATCTTCCTCAAGTTTCCTACTTTTTCCTAATATGTGGCTTTGTTCCTAACATCTTACCAAACAAAGGTGACTATGATGATGTTATGCATGGAAAATGAACTTATGCTTATGGAGTTTATCACAGTCAATGTCTCAAGGACTATGTTGGTATTAATGCCTTGAAGACAAAGACTTCGAAACCAGATGACAAAGATATGCAAATAGTTTAAAGCACAAACCTAGAGGGATTAGATCATCAATAGCCATGAAATAAATTCAAAAAGAAGGCCACAAAAAAACCTCAACACTAAAAAGTGTAGACCCAGAATGGGTGATGAAGTTGAGTGTTATAGAAAATGCCCACATAGAAAATGAAAACCCTTGAGTTGCTTGTAAAGGAAAGTTATGAAAATATACAAGATACAATGGCTAAAATATTCAGAATGAGGTTTTCTTTGTCTTTGTGGTAACACAGAGCCACAACCTAAAACTAAAACCTTTGAAATTTGCATAAAAGAGGAGTACACACAATATAGTGGAGTAAGATGCCATGGCCTGTGACAAAACAAAAAAACAAGCCCATGTTTTCCAAAAAGAATAACAAGCAGTGATGTAGTGTCCCTCCAGTTTCGACACTCTGTTTAGTTTGATTATGCTTGATAGATGCTTTAGTTGATTATGATACTATGCTATTTATTTTCAGATTAGACTTGGATATTATATTGTTTTGTACTTCATGGATGATACATTGACATCTTGATTATCTAGTTTTATTAGTTTGATGATACTGAGATAGACACGTACATGATATGGTTTATTTGCTTATGAATTTTCATGTGGTTATCATGTTGAGATGATTGCTTATGATTTATCTTGCTCGTCTATGTTGGTGAAGAAGATAGTGTAGCATTACTCATTCGTGAGTACCCTACTACGCTGCAATTCTTCTTCACGGTGTGTTTTTTGATATAAGTATATATGTTTTAACAGTGATTTTTCTTGCAGATACAGGTACTAGGTAACGGCTCCACCTGCTTGACAGGTCTGAGCATACCCTAATTCAATAAAATCATGTTGATATAGAGGTATTGACAGGTCCTTATTGAACCATTGTTCTTTATCGAACGAGTATCTATTTGTTACCCCATGTTGTTGTCCAGTTTGTTCTGTTGTGTCGTGTTTGTCTGTATTGTTTTATGTTTGGGAATTAATATTTAAGTTTAACGAATATCTATTAATGTATTTATAAATGTTTATGGTTATGTTTCTGATTTAATTTATCAATTTAAATTAAATAAGTTATTGATTTTAAAAGTGAAAGTTATTTTCTTTGCAAATGTATTTAATTAAATATATATTGCTGATTTATTTGTGCAAACTTGAATTATGAGAAAATAGATATTTTAAAGAAAATATATTTTCAATAAGATATGAATCTTTGATTTGAAGTTGAAAATCTGATTTTATATTAAAAGTGCAAGTTGAACTGATTGATTTGTTTGGAATGCATAATGATCTATCAGTTAAGTTATTATGATTGAGAGATAATTGAATGCATGAATATCTTTTGGGGGTTGCAATTTTACATTCACGGGAAGAACTTTCATGGCAGCAGTTTTTAGAAAAATTTGCACGGCAATCATTCAGAAAAACTTTTATCTTAAGAATTAGTTTACAAGTGTAATTTAGATGTTGTAGTGGTTTGAATTTCATCGTTGAAGCCTGGTGATTTGATAGCGGAATTGACAAAAGTTTCAGAGATCCATTTCCAGCCAGTCATCAATCTTTAAAACAGGTTTTCTTCTGTAATTTTATTTCTTGTGCTAATTTTTTTGGAATTTAATGTTGAATTTTATTGTTCAATAAAGAAATTGTTTTGCTAAACCTGCACAAACAATGAAGAAACAAAATTAGAAGAGTATTTGAATATTAAAATTGGAAAGAATAAAAATATTTTGTTAATAAATTATTCTAGATCTGAAATTGTTTTTAATTTGGCTATAAGATGATTGCATTTGCTTGAATTTGAGATTTTTAGAAAGGATTGAAGTTTTTCTTTTTAATTTTTTAATTTTTTTAAACAAACTCCTATTTGGACATTTAAATGGTTGTAGATTAAATTTAGGTATCATGGTATTCATGGTATATTGTGCTGAGAATTATAACTTTTTGAAATCAGAAGGATATTTATTTGTCATTAAAATTTCCTATAGCTAATTCTTTATACAATCTTAAAACTGTATATCTCCAAACTTATTATTATAGAAGACGCGCTTAGAGGTATAAGAAGATTGTATTATTAAATTGTTTCAGTTATATGTCGTTCTTGGGAACTTACGAGTTCAACCTTATTTTGTGCGCCTTAAGTTTACTGAGGTTCTCATCTTCTATCACCTGTAGGTAAATGCCATTTAGTTTTATTTTAATCTATCCATAGAACTGCACGCAGCCCCTTAAAATCTCTATATCTTGACTTTGATGTCGATTTTCTTGTTTTGGTGAAAGGATTTTTTTGATTTTATACCATAGATCTCCCTGCCAAAGTTTGTGCGTAGCCTCCCTCTAATGATACTTGTTGAGTAAACTTGATCAAAAGATTTAATTTGAATCCTTTTTTGTAGCTAGTGAATGGAAATGTTATCTAGTGTAATATTCCCATACAGATGAAATGATTTCTCTTCATTAGCCTTTTATCCTTTAGAATGGAGAAAATTCCTTAAGACATCGTACTCTTTTATTCTTATCACTTGCGTCCAGTTTGTTGTGTCTACATCTGTGTATATTGGCGACCTGTATATCCTCTTTCTTCATTTAATAGGCCGTTGTTTAAAGCTCTTAAACCTTAGAGTCTATTTTAAGCACTGCACCAGTGCGACTGTATGTTAATGGCGAAAATGTTTAAAGCCATTTGGAACTATAATTTCTTGGATATCCCCGTTATCTTTTTCTTATGAGTTATCTATCTTGTGAGGTCAACGTTGTTTCTATTCCTCTTTGGAAATTGTCTAATTTTTAGATTTTTCTGTTGTTATGAGTATATTCAATTCTGCATGTAAACGGGAGGAATATTAGACTATAGTCACAAAATGTAATAAAATCTTTTCAACTTAGTGTGGGAATAGTATAGTTATGGCGCAGTGACTAGATGTCTTCTAGTTATTCTTGGAAAATATCTATGGATAACTCAACTTGAAAAATGCATGGTGCATAGCATCTTCTATACTTCTTACTGTAATGATATTTAATTGAAACCAATATTCTTAGCCATAGAGTGAACTCTCCTTACATGAAATAATAGTGATAGTTACCTTATCATGAAATCATATTTAGTTAACTACCAGTTGGAAAATATTCAAAGCGCATATATTGAATAAGTGTGGAATTAAGATTTAAAAATAATAATAATAAAATAGAATTTTAAGGTTGTGATATTGTAATGTGATTCTTTTTAGTTAAAAACTAAATGATACAAAGACTCCTCATTCGCCATTATTTATAAATTTATATGAATAGTGAGTTGTGTTGTTTCTAAGTGATTGAATTTTTAAATATAAAGGATTTATATTATCCTTATTCTACAATGTTAATAAATGTGTTTTCTTTGAAATTATTAGAAATATATTAATATCCATAGTTTGTTTATTATGAATTTTCTTTTTATAAAGATTGGTTAATCATAATTGTTGGGTGTGTATACATATAATGTTGATGGTGTTTATTTTTATTTCATCAAAGTTAGAGAAGTGAGATTCATGATGTAAGTTTAATACGCTTTAACTTATATTGCTCAAATTGTAATGTTTATTTTATTTGTGGTATAGCTTTGCACATTTTGTGGTTGTCATAATTAACATCTTAGAGATTTTGGACTATCTCTAGTGAAATATGTAAACCTCTGTGGTTTTGAACTTTACACTTGGTAGCTACCCCTAGTCTTTTGATGTTGAGTCATGTTATAGAAAGAGTGGCTTGTGATAGGGGCCGAAATCCTAAGAGATTGTCTGGGTAACCTATCGTAGTTGTGTAAATTCAGTGGAAACCTAACTAATCAATTAGGGGTTGGGTAGAACTGAACATTAACTCAGATAAAAGATTACCTTGCCTACTTTCTTAATGCTTGTTTAGATTGAGAAAAGGCTGAAAAGGCCTGGAATGGATAGTCATCCATCTTGTCTTCTCAAAAGATGAAACGACTCCACATTAGTCTGCATAGGGGTCGAGAATCGGTAGAGACTGCTAGGGTAACTCTTGGAGAGGGCCAGTCGTCTAGGAAGATTCACTAGGGTAACCTATCCCAACAGTGTGATGGTACTCTTTATCTATACCATGATTATGATCCTTGTGTTGAGTTATCTATAGTTGTATTTTTTGTTACTGGGAGTTTATTTGTTATGATTTGTTATTGTTATGTCGTAATGTATATGTAAGCCACGTAAATGTAATGTTTTGTATTCTTGTTTGTGGACCTGTCATTATGTCCTAGCATGGAGGGAGTGGACCTTCGAGTTCCACGTGGTTGGGAGGAAACCATGCTTTACTTTCCTTGTATTTTCATGCAATTGATGCTATACTCACAGCTAGTTCTAGTTACTTCATTGTTCGTGACAGTGGATGCAGAACGTGTTCGTGGATATGGAAGTTTGATATGATGTAATCATTATCCTCTTTGTATATTTACCTCTTGTATAAGAGGGTTCCCATTGTAACATCATTTTGATGTATTGAGAATTCATTGAAATCTCACTTGTTGTAATCAGGACATATGGATATTCGATTGTATTAAATTTTGTAAACTAGATCATTCATGGCATCAAATTTGTACTTATGTTTTATGACATAATGTGTTGGATTTATTTATTATGTTTGTGTAACATCCTCTTGGAATCCTTATGGAAGTTGTGTAATTAAATCTCCTTTTTTTAAAAAATTGTTCAGTTAATTTGTTCTTTACACTTTGTTTTAATGGAAACCAAGGCGGGGTGTAATGCCCTGTCTTGTAACCTAAAGAATGTTGCATTGACTATGAAAGTGTAATAATTTTTTTTTAAAGTGTAATCATTACTTAATTAATTGCAAACATTCCCTAAGTAAAGCAATGACACACTACTTGAAAATTCCCATAGATGACAATAGTAATTAACATTGCATATATTTATTTCACATAATCTTAAGATCATACATTAAATAACATTTAAATTACATCAATGAAAGTATAATGTACATAAAAGATTCTTTCATATGTTGCATTTGAAATAAAATTACAATACTCATTTTCCAAATGAGATAGATCAAATAAATGTTTACAATTACATATTACAAATGTTCACCTCATTAACAATTGAGGAGTGATACAAATAAAAAGTTCCCACTGATACAAATAAGAAAGTACATATGTCCAGATACGAGCTCTCCATCCATGAAGTACTTGTTGCCACAAATAAGGACTGGGGACCCAACGAAGTAAGGTGCACGTTCCACCCAACCATGTGGTACCCGTAGGTCCACCCCCATGCTAGGAGATAGTAATAAGGTTCCCTAGACATAACCTACAAACCCTAGACACAAGTAAAACCAAAGACAAATCACACAAGTACAAACTTAACTTATTGGTTACATTGCTTCCAGAATTAGGATAATCAAATATGCTAAGTTCACAAGGTTACTGCTATTTTACGTGGAGTGTCATCACGATGTTGCATAGGTTACCCTGGTGTTTCTTCCTAGGTTCTGGCCCCCACCTAGGGTTACCCTGGTAACCTCTTACGAAACCCAGCCCCACATCAATCTGTTGCGGAATCGATTATCTTTTAAAATATTAAGACATCGATTTTCCATTCCAGGCCTTCTCGACTTATTCTCAAGACTGGACTAGCCCTTGAGTCTATAAGTGAGGCTTATTAATCTAGTTAAAGATTTTAAACTAACTAATGTGTTGTTTTAGTTTTCACTGATTTACTAACTCTACATGAGTTACCCAGGCACCACTTTGTGTGTCAGCCCTCACAAAGAGCCACTCCCCTAAAAATAACACAAGGAATCTAAGTTTACTAACTAAGGTAAGCAAAGTGCACAAAAATCAACATATATTACAAAACATATTACAATGAGCATCACATCCTATTCATAGAATCCAGGTGTCAAAAATCATATAGAACCATGTGCACAACCCTAGTTTACCTAAAATGTGAAACCATTATGAAAACAATTCCCTTTCAAGAAATAACATTTGGAAGACTTGAAATTACATATAATCCCCAATTTTCCCAATAAAAATTTAAAGACAACTTAAAGTAAATCAGGCACAATATAAATCTAATTTTAGGATTTACTAAATCCAATCAAATCAATAACTTTAAACATTAAATTATTCAACTTAAATATAACTCATCTTCCATTCAAAATGAAAATCTAAACTATAATTTTCCCAATTCCATAATCATGTATAATAATGAAATTTTGTTTTCTCCACTTAATACATTTCATTATTGACTATCATTTAATAATTTTTCCATATAACATTTAGCATTATAACATTCATTTAAATAAATGCACATCAAAACATTATAATTAGATATTTATTTATATATAAATAGATATTCAGGTAAGTGCACCAAGATGGTCGCACTTTTGTGGCCAAAAAAGAAAAAAAAAGCTCAAAACGCGTCTGCGTTATAATGCGAACGCGTTTTGAGCTTTTAAAAGCAAAAAAGAAAGCAAACTCAAAATCATTTCTCATTTCCTTTTTGATGTGTTTTAGCTCCGCCCGTGGCCAAAAACCCTGTCATACGCGCTCGCGTTTTTGGAGAGGTCAAAATTCATCAAGAGCAATTGGATTTCTTCACAAATATGGCACCACGATGACGAAAAGATGCAAGAGGTAAGTATTGTTTGGTATTTGTTTTGAATTTGTTAGTTTTAAATTGATTTTGTTTGTTTTAGTTTAGAAATGAATGTTTTTTTTTTTTTTTTTTTATGAAATCATCAACAAGAGGAGGAAAATCCTCAACCAAATCAACCTCAACCACAAAATCAACCTCCCCACCATTCTCTCAATACCTCCGGCACTCAAGAAAATTTGAGGAGTGAAATTGAAAACAATAGAAAAGAAGTTGAGGATCTTATTAGTAGGTTGAGTGATCAAAATTCTTCAACCACGAAAGGATACATCTAGCAGATTCATTGAAGGATTTGTTAAAAAATGTGGATGCAATTACCCAACAAATATCTGGATGGAAAATAGGAGGCAAACATCGAGGGCATATTATGCATAAATTATCATATAAACAAGTTAAAGATTTAAAGATTACTAAAGGTGATTTGTGCTCTCTATTCACTGACCCTAGAACAAATCAAAATCTCACCCTCAATGCAAAGAGGTTTCCTATCCATTGGTGCCACCACCTAGAGATTAGGAACCGTTTTTATGACAGATGGTATATGGTCTTTGATTACCCACCGTGCAATAACTGTGAAGTCCCCCAATATTTTCTTAGGAAATTATACTGTGAGTTTGTATTGAACCAAATCCTGAATTATTTTGATATGAAGGAGTTTCAGGGGAGAGGTGGGGGTCAGCACAGGATAGGCCTAGTGCACAGCCGGATCCTACATGACAAGGGAGACGACCTCTCGCTAGGCCGCCTCGTGAGCAGATTGCGATGCCGGTAGTTGCAAAGGAGAGTGCTGATGTAGAGACTTTGTAGGCATCACATCCTTGACTCAGAGTGTCATCCACCACACTAGCCCCATTATACAGCGCAATCTAGGGGAGTCTTCAGGTGGTGGCCTTCAAGGCCATGTGTGTCGATCTTAGAGCCACTTGTTCAGTATGACTTACCTACCGGAGGGTGCTACAAGATCCATATACTTCTACACAGCCTGATCTATATGCATCTACGGGGATGGAGAGGGCGGGTGACATTCTGCATAATGCATATGGTATTGACAGTCAGGTAAAATTAACATGTTCATTGAATTTAGTTTATTAAATTTTAATTGTCAAATGCAAGATTAACTAATTTAGTTTTATTATTTTAATAAAACTGTAGGGTCACAGTGTTGACCCTGGGTACACCAATCAATCTACTTATTTTTGCAGTACACCTATCAGTGGGGTATGTAAAGTTAGTAAACAATTATAAATTTATTACATATGTTAATAGCATTTTTTTACGAATGGTATTTTAATATGTGATTTTGGATGTTGAACAGGGTGTTGTTGGAGGTTTCAAGGAAACACCTCTAAGTGCTAGTAGATTTGATCAAACTTTCACTGAGGTAATATAGAATAAAGAGAACTTAAAGTTAATGAATTCTAAGTTTAATCTAAATTTGTGTATATATAGTCATAAGAGTATATGGGTTCACTAGGTTATTATTTGAAATATTTTAAGAATGGTCCTACCATGATTGTTTGTCTTAGAATTCTACACTAGCAAAGCTATATATAATAAAAATTTAACATGGAACTGACAAAGGTAGAGCTAAATTCTACTCCATCCTATATAATTTTTGTGATGTCAACGTAACCAAGAATAAGACTATGGATGTCCTACATGATGTCAATGTAACCAAAAATAAAACTTCTATCCTCGACCCTATCTATCACCCAAGACTCCTTCAATATCTCCTAATTGCTTGAGATGCTTAAGACTAGGTCAAAATACCCTATATTCTCTTCATTTGTTGCATAGCTCATTAAGTTTCCCTATATGTTCTCTAACTAATCATGATTGCATGGAAAGAAGTTATAAGTACTCATTAAACTCTCAACTATTTGAGCCTCCTCAAACTTTCCCATAGGACGTGGAAAATACTTAGAAATGATTAAATTCTCTAATAGGGTGTGGGAGATCTTTTAGGAAAACATTTGACACTAATTTGATCCATTGAATTCTTCTTCATTCTTATATATTCCTCAAATATACCTTTCAATACCCCTATCATACCTAAATCTACTACATTCATGTCCTTGTTAGCTAGCATGTAGGTGATATAGTATGGTCCATGAATTTTATGTCTTCTTTTTTCATTTTTCTATACAGTCCTCTTTTATCTCACTAATACGCCCTCACATAAAAAGAAAAGAAAACATTACTTTTTCATCTAAGGCCCCTAAGTGGTAAAACCCCTTAGATGCAAGGATTCAAAGCACATCAACCATGTGGTACAAATGACTAAATCCCAAAGATGATTTGTAGCAATGAAAGAGTTCGGGAAAGGTAGAGAGCTACACTGGTGACTCAAGAGAAACTTTAGCTTTCAAAAACAAAGCCAATTAGGCTAGCAGACATGTGGATCAGGACAACATTTGGTGGAAGAGGAAGAAAGATGACTAGAACTCTGGAGGCCCACCATACTATATTTTGATATTCAACCATGAGAGCAAAAGAGAGAGTTGATATCATGTATCAAAACATTAAGCATGCATTCTTCCAACCAATGGATAAGGAGATGATTACTTTTCTTCATTTTCATTTGCATAACCATATCACGACGTGGGAACCATGAAGACCAAGGATGTCCAGTTTTATGTGGAGGTAATGGATGTGGTCCAAACTTTAGGAGGGGCAAGAAGGTCAATGTATGATCTTGATGAATGATAGAAGAGGGGTTGGTCAGAAAAACCAGGGGCACCTATTCATGAGTAGGGACCTATAGGTTAGATTGGTGAAGCAAAGCACTGAGGAGGTCTTACAAGGAAAGGCCTAGAGCAGGTACATACAAGGAAAGGCTCCTGCCTACCTACTCCTCTTCCTCTATTTGAACCTCCTTGAGGTCCTCTACCCCGGTTATGTGCACCTCTTGTAGATGTTTCACCTCCATGCTCTATGAGTTTTGACTCTCCTTGGTTTCTTTGGTCATTGCCTCTACCTTGGTAGCCACCATGCTGTCCTCTTTGATCTCTTCCTTTGCCTTTTCCATTATAAGTCTGATCTTGCTTCCTCTTACTCCTCTCTTCAATCTTTAATGCCAATTGATAACATTGGTGCACTTTTTTGGGGCTTAAGAGAACCATCTCCTCTTGAATGTTCCACTTCAAACCATTGAGATACCTTGCCACCTTGATACTTTCATCCTCTCAGACATTGACCTCATGCAAAGTCTTGAAACTCCTCAGTATAGGAACTCATCTCCTGATCTCTTTGCCTCAAACTCTGTCTCCTCTTATGCAACTGAATTTCATAGTCTTTAGGTAGGTATGCTTCTTTCACCTTGGCAACCATTCCCTTCCAAATAGAGATAGGTTGCTTTCCTTCCTTCTCCCTCTCTATCTAAATGAATTTCCACCAAGTTAAGGTAGAACCTCTTAGTCTTGATTTATCCACCTTTACCTTTTGTGCTTCAATGACTCCATCACACTCAAAATGGTTTTCCATTCCCT
>VDFB02115856.1:190233-305008 GCA_007258455.2 Sequoia sempervirens | reverse complement strand
GATACTCCACTGTACTTTATGTAGCTTTAAAAAGAAACAAAAAGTGATTGTAATCATATCATGACAACCATATTTTTGATAATATGTAAAAACTAAAAGAATGAATATTATATGTTAATGAATGAATGTGAATATGTTAATTAATGAATGTTATATGTTAATGAATGAATGTTATATGCTATTAATGGATGAATGAATGAATGTTATATGTTATTAATGGATGAATGAATGATTAATGTTATATGATTGGGTATGGGGAATTGAGAGTGATGTGAGGGGGGGAGGGGCCAAATGAGCTTCCACCGTCACGTGGTTGGCCCTGTTAAGTAGAGAATATTAAACTATTCTCGAAATAAAGAGAATCTCAATAAGGTAATGCACTTTTCAATATAAGAAATGCATCGTTTGAAGCATCAAACCAATATGCAGTCTGTATGTATGATCAGTTGTCAATCTTCGCAATGGTACATTTCCACGAATATTTTTAAAAAAAAAAAATTGATGCTTTGTCGCAATTTCGATGAATACCACCGACAAATCAACAGAAAGGTTCAACGAAGTTTCTATAGCTGTGACAAAAGTTTCGTCGTAACTCCTTGCCCATTTCATTGCAATTTTGACGAACTTTTGGCGTAGTTTCCACTTTACTCCTTGCCCATTTTGTCGCACTTTCAACGAACTTTTGGTGTTCTTCTGACACTACTTCTTGCTATTTTCATCACACATTCGACGAACTCTTGGTGTTTTTTCGACACTACTACTTGCCTATTTTGTCGTACTTTCAATGAACTTTTGTGTTTTTTTGATGCTACTCCTTGCCCATTTTGTCGAAATGGTGATGAACATCTAGTGTTGTTTCGTCAGTGGAACACGAAGTGTTCGTCGATATGCCGACGGAAGTCCAAGCCATTTCACGATGCCGACGACCAACGATTCTTTTCTGTTATTTCGACGTTTAATTCATTGTCGGCCTTTCAACGAAAAAACAGCGACAAAAATATTTTTTTGCATTTCGTCGCTTGTCCGACAAAGATTTTTAGAATGACCGACGAACGACCGTCGAAAAATGGTGTCAAATTCAGTAGTGTTACTTGAAAACTGTGGGTATTACAAACATTCCATCTAAAGGTTTAATGTCACATAGGATCTCTCTATAATAATCTCCCTTATTTTTTCATATATCCAAGTCATTCCACTGTGGCAACAATGTTTCAAATGTTCCAAAAAGTGTCAGTTGCATTTAGTAAAAAAATGTTGAGAGGCATTATTTACATTCTTCATCTTCTAGGGGTAAATCAACAATTTGAACACATTGGGGTGGCTATACAATAAGTCCACTTTACAATTTTTGGTCAATGTAGGCGTCTTTATAATCTTATGACTAAATAATCTACACCAAAGAAGTGGTATATTATGTTTCTTGAACTCAATGCAGTCATAAATGTTTTGGTCAAAGTAGGAAAACATTTTTTTGAGATGAAGGGAAGTGTGGGCATGAAGAATACATCTCTAAATTTGAAGTGCAGGTTTGACCAACTAGAGGATGGGTACTTGAATGTATAGATACTTGAATATAATTCAATAAAATTATTGGAAAAATAGTGTAATTTTTTTTTAATTTGTCTTGATTAAAACTTGATTCCATAACTATATGCCAAAAATATGTCATTGAAGACCACAAACACATACTGGTGTAGGAAAGTTGATAATTAACCAAGAAATATAGGTGAAATTAATGTGAAATAAGTTATGAAGTTAATATGAAATCAACATACCACACATATCACTAATTATGATGTGTCTATGTGAATAATCACCTTAAATATGTAATTTCTACCACACGCTATGAAGAAATAGTTATATCCTTAATATTTTGATATACATAGATGGTTCCAATATAGCCATCACTACTACCTCCTCACGGTAGCACACACAAACATAGCTTTACTTATAAATACATGTGGTAACTTAATCTATAATTCATAAAACTATAATTCTTGTAGATTATGCCACATGAACTCTAGTTTTTTTGCAAGTGCTCCTACATCATTGTTCATGCTTCTAAGGTGCCACATAAAAAATAGCCAGGTCAACTCTTTCCTTGATCAAGTAGCTCTTAGATTTTGTGCTAAGTTTCATCCTTCTCCTAGGTAGACCTATGATACAATGATGTATTTGGGAGAGGACATTCAATAACCAATTGTTTTGATTTTGTACCATAAATTATATTTGGAATACTTGCAATTTATAAAGACATCTTCGTCCTATAATAGTACATTTTCAAGCATCTATTGTTGTGATAGAGAAGATGCATGAGTGAGCAATGTTATTGCTAGTAAGCTTGCCTATGCAACATCTCTAAGTAGACAATAAGAAGTAGGAATTTTTGTATATTATCAATATTATAACATTATTTAGTAGAGAACAAGCTATTTTGTCTTATAATTTAGACTTGTTGAGGTCAAAATATTATCCTTTTATTCATAGCATCCACTATTGGGGTTTGGAATGGTAGATGTCTTCCAAGAATTATATCACAAACTTCTAGAGGCATGAGGTCGCATGTAATAATATCTTGCTCATGTTTAGTTGCATACTTGAAAGTGCATTGTATAATTACATGAATTTCCTTACCATGCTATAATGATCCTAGAGAGTATGGGCTTAGATGTGTAGTGGTAGAGAAATCTAGGTTTTAGATTGCATCATGTATTATTATATTCATATGATTGATGATTTCAATAATGACATGGTTAGGTTTTCAATTCACCCAATAGTTCATATTTACTTTATAATGTTAAAAATTTATATATTTACAATTATATAAAGGAAGAGTGCATGGAATACACTTGGATTTTTAATATTTGAAGTAAACCATCTAAAAATATCCATTGAAGCATGGACTTATAATCAAAATATGGAAATCATCAATAAAAAAGATGTGTATTAACCAATAGCCATATAGGCATACATCAATATATGTTGATATAATTATAACATATATACAAAATAGCCATATAGGCTTACAAGAATTCCATATAGGCATGCAATGTCATGTATATGCAATACAAAATATATGTCCAAAAAGGCCATATAGGCATACAAAAAAGGACCCCAATAAAAAGTCATTCACCTCCAGGGGAAGAAAATAGATCGCGGGCGACCTTTGATCGTCGAGGGATGGTGATGTGTATGACAATGACCCATCTACTTCAAACTCAAGGGTTGATCCTCTTATTTAATTCTTCATGGAGCTTTACTTGTTACAGTAAAAAGTATAGACATTAATATATAGAAATTACCTTATAAAAAATGAAATATTTAACAAAATAATCACTTACCATTTCCAAATGATCTCTCTCCTCGTCTGCAACAATGACATGCTCAAGCGGTGGTGTTCCAAATTCCTATAGAAACCATCCACATAGAAATTAAACTAGAAATTAATAATCATTTGATTTTTCAATAATAAATAGCTATAACAACGAATGTAATTTAAAATGTACTAATATGCCTCATACCCTCGTCAAAGGCATCGAGCTACCTATTGCATTAGAGACACCATGCTCCATTGCCCTATCAACATCGGGAGGAGTCTCTACTTGCATCATCTGAAAATAAAACAACATTATTCAATTACGAAAACTAGAAGAGTGATGCAAGTCATGACTTCTAATGTATGAGATAGTCAACAAAATTTTGAGTACTTATTGAACTATGTATTGCTTCAAGGGTTTGCATGTTTCATAAGGACAATTTCAAAGTAAAGGATAGTCACAAGATGACAGTACTAGGGATGATCATATCATGCAAGCAAGGGACAATATCATGATTACATAAAGAAGTCATGCAAACCTTTGTTTATGTCAAGTGTGAAGAATTTTTGAAGTGGGGATAAGATTTATGGAAATAGTATAAAGCGTGATAGTGAGATCCATGAAAAGAATCAATAATGAGCACTATCAGCTAATAACAAAATGATGTAGTGACAGTGAGCAATGAGGGGACTGTGGTCCTAAGATCTCGATAACAATTCACCCCTATAAAGACACTCCATGATTTTCATAAAACCTCAACATTTTATTCATAAGTAGGAGGTATTTATTCATAAGTGTGAGAAACATGCGTCAATGAATTTGACTCAAAACTACATGGTTGAATCCTGATAGCAATATCATAATTTTATTCATATTCATGAGTGAATCACAAAGAAGAGATAGCTAAGAAATGGAATAATATATCTTCATTACAATTGATAGTGTAATATTCACATAGGCAAAGTAATGATCACAAGGAGAAATGATGAATAAAAGAAAACAAATGAACAATAAAGGATATAGCGTAAATGATGAATAAAGGTCAACAACATGAACACATGAGATTCATAGATTATGAAGTGCATTACAACTTGAAATCAAATTAATTAAAAAGTACAAAGCATACTTACAAACTATCTGGAATCTTCAAGTCATTAAACATTATTCAATTATGAAATACAATTTTTTTATTTTAAAATTATAAATAGTATGTATTACCTGAGTGAAACTTTGATGACCACCTCCATTGGCAAGTGTTGTCATCGAAGCTCCAAGATTAACCTATTCAACATCCAAAATGAGATATAATAATACCATTCATATAACATTTAGCTATTCACATGTAATATTTATAATTATTTACTAGTTACATACCTCTACAGTACATGTGGTTGCATAATAGGGAGGTGGAGAACCACTAAAAATAGAGTGAATGCTATGACCCTGAAATTTCATTATAATCATTCAAATAATTTAGTTAATCTTGCATTTCAAAAATGAAATTTAATAAATTAAATTCAATGAACTTGCTAGCATTTACCTAACTATCAAGGCCAAATGCCTCATAAGGAGGCCATATGTCATCACCATCTGATTAGCTACAGATGTACCTTGGGCACCTGCATCTTGACTATGTGTGGGATCATAACCACAGGGTGATTCGCAAGCCTGACAATAATGAGGTGGAACTCTACTCTCCAAAGAATCATTGCACTCACCCTATGCTAGAGGATTGGTATGCTATATAAGGCTTTGGGTGAGGGAACTAATCAAATGAAATGTATCGACCTCAACACTCTCCTTCACAATGGAAGGGATAGTCACATGCTCATATGTTGGTCTAGCGAGTGCTCGTCTCTTTAGCCACTATGCATTGATACGTTCCTCAACTCTGTCCTGTGCAGAGCCCCCACCTCTACCCTAGAAGTCTTGAATATCAAAATAGTTTGGGATTTTATTGATGAAAAACTCACAATAGAGTTTCCTCAAAAAATATTGTGGCACCTCATTGTTTTTGCATGGAGGATGGTCAAAAAATGTCCATCACCTCCTCCAAAAGTGGTTCTTTATCATTTAGTGGTTGCACCAATGGATAGGGAACCTCTTGCTTGAAGGATGCAAAGGTTGATTTGTTCTAGGGTTTGTGAATAGGGCACATAAGTCAAATTTTATAATTTTTTCATCTTTCACTTGTTTATAGCATAATTTATCTGCATAAAATTCTCTAAACTCTCGTCACTTGTTCGACCAACCACTTATTTTCTTGCTAATTGAATCTATATGTGATACTATCATTTCAAGTAATTGAGCAAGCATGGTTCTATGTGAGGTTGAGCTTGCAAAATCTTTCAACCTTGTAATTATATCCTCAATTTGTTTTTTATATTTTCAATTTTCCCCATTAAATTTTCTTGAGTTCTTGGAATGTGTTGAGGAATTGTTGGAGGTGTTTGTTGGGGTTGTTCCTCAACAGGGATTTAGGCATAAGGTGAATCAAGATTTTGAAGAGGAATTTGAGAGGGTTTGCAAGCACATTATCATTTCCTAAAAAACTAAATAAATTTACATCAAAAAATATATTGAATCTACCTATTTGATGCCAAATTCATACAAAAAATAGAAATTACTTACTTCTTCGACCTCCCCGATGTCATGGCGACATTTTGATGTAGGAGCATCCCTAGTTGTAAAAGCAATCTTGTATCAACCAAAAATAGTTCTTTGCATGCATTGCATTCAGTAGTAGTTTCACTAGTTCTTTTTGGATTTTACCGTATCTTTGTTTCTTAGCTTGTGGAGTAGGATATTGCACCTACACATTGACATCTACTACATATCCAATTTTTAGATCATTTGCATTTGCCTACCAAAAGTTATCGCACTCAGAATTTTACTATGTTACCAGCCAGAGCATTTAAGGCCAACCTGGTCTACATTTATTAGTGCAGACCTATTCCAGATCGTGTGGAGCTTAATTGAACATCATGCAAGCATATTGGGTTTGTTGGGACCTATCTTGAAGACTTATAAGTTAATTCATTGCATGTGGAATGAATTCATCTTATCTTGAGGCCAACATTCATATTTGAGCATTCATTGAATCATCAACCCTTGTGGCCGACGTGGATCTATTTTGGAGCTTGAGGAGCATATTTATAAGCAATGTAATCATTTTTAGATCATCAGTTACCAGTTATTAGTTCATCATTAGATCTATCATTACATTTTTGTAATAACCCTTTAGGGGCATGTAATAAGGCATGCTGGCTAGTGGTATGTTGTAAGCCTTTAAGGCAAGGCCTGTGAGCCCTGGATATTCGCCCTTGTGGCCAATGTTGCATGTAAGCATTCTATAATAACGAAGATTCATGTTCACATATCTATTTTATGTGTAATTTCCATTGTGTTGACTCATTGCTACACGGTCCGAACTATTTCTTTTGGAACCCTCCTACCATGATTGCACCACATATTGATGAAGATTCGGTGAAGAATTGAAGTAGATTTTTCCTTCCAAAATCGTGAGCACATTATGCAGGGGTTTCAAGCCACAGATAAAACAAAAAGTTGCAAAAAACCTAGAATGAAGTTTTACTCTTTTTTTTGTTTTAATAAGCTATAATATGCTTGCATTATAACACGAGTGTGTTATAGCTTGGGAGTGACCGAGCCTCAGAATTGGTCACTCCAATCCATAACGTGAGTGTTATGGATTTTTAAAAAAATTAAAAAATTGGCCACTTTTTGTCCTCCATCTTTTTGCACCCGCCCTTAGATTGATAAGGGGTTCCTATCTTCTTCCATAACAAATATATAGTTGGTTCTTTTGACTCATTCATTACTACACAATCTAAAAGACATAAATACATAGTACTTCTAGTTTTCTTATCTAGTTTATTTCAATCCTCATTAAACACACATGTAGGTTTTGACATAGAATATAACGTTATCCACTAATCTATTTGTGAGGAAGTCTTTTGCTTTCAAATTTTATAATTAAAAATTCTAACCATTGAATCTCTTGATTTTAAATCTCAATGTGTTAGCCATGTGAATCTAGCAATGCATGCTCTATATTTTCATATAATCTTTCAAAGGATATGAATGTAATTAGTTATACACCTATGGTGCCAAAATAGTCATTCCAGGTTTCACCACCAAACACATGAGGCTTTCACACCAAATGATGTGGACCTCCCCAAACAAGAAAAAAAATTAAAAATATATTAAGAAATTAATCTTTAAGATTATCAACAAACTTGGATATTATAAACCTTTAAAAAGTATGTATCGTTTAAATAATAGTTTTTTTTTTTGTGAAACAAATCATTTAGCAACAAACAAGAAAGAACATGGAATCATGTACACATGGGACACAAGAATACAGTATTGGTGAAAGGATAGATGCAATTGTATTAATCTAAAACAAACTCCAAACACAATTAGTCTCTTTACATGTGTCTCAAATTTCTAACCATACTGAATAACCTCTACAATCATTCTTGACAACATTACCACAACTTTAAGAAATAATGTATCAACGTTCTATTCTATTTTTGCCACATAAAAGAAGTAATCCTTAGACTTCCTTGGAATCTTAATTGTCTCAATATTATAATTGGTCATGGAATACTAATTTCCACACAATCAAATCATGATTGTACCATTATATAAGCATGTGACACATAATCTCAAATAGAACTACCCTAGATGGATAATCACCTCAAAATATTAGATGTTTCTATACACAGTTGGTCAAAGGTTGTTGGCCACAACATACTTGAATGTGAATGTCTTCCTCAATAATTTAGCCAAAACCTAGCCATGGCTTGCAATAGCCTAGATAAAATTTCTAATTGCTTGATATGATTGTGTTAATGTTGAATACCATCTAGAACATCTATATGTCCTCAATTGTCACTACATGCACTACAATACTACTAAGTGCAAACATGTACTTGCATGCATGCTCCAACAACTTACCTAGTTCATGATGTGGTAATGATTTCTTTACCAAAACTTTTTTAGTTTCTATCATAGAAACACTTTACTATAACATAGCTCTATGTTATACTATGACATCTAACTCCATTACATTATTATATTGCATTATTTTTTGACCTCTTATACCAATCCACAATAAAAAAAATCAGTACGACTTTGTACAATCCAACATTTTCTCTCATCCAGGAACTCTCTAGATGTGAATAGCACACCATAGTCTCAATATGCCATGTATTTGTTGATTACATTTGATTGAAGATCATTTGATCAAATCCTCATTCAATCAAAATCCCAACAATTTTGGGTATATATTTTGGCTACATTTTTAATTTTGGACTAGAAGTGGGACTCACTATTGCACTCTTACCCCATGACCCAAGTGATAAGAAATTAATTTGATGGGTTTCAAACAAAATAATAAACAATCAAACTGTTATTTTCATGCCATTTATAAATAGAATCAACATCATTAATTGTAAGCACAAGTGTTGATTAAGAAGAAATTTTAAATTCAACTTAAAATATAGTAGATTGTGATGATAACTTTTTTAACTCTTTTGCACCAAGATATGTAAATGTATCCACAAACTTCTTCCCATGATATGAAAAAGCAAAGAACATCATACAATTT
Source organism: Sequoia sempervirens (assembly GCA_007258455.2). Lineage (NCBI taxonomy): Eukaryota > Viridiplantae > Streptophyta > Pinopsida > Cupressales > Cupressaceae > Sequoia > Sequoia sempervirens. The sequence continues at coordinate 296,056 of VDFB02115856.1, read as the reverse complement.
ACAATTTAAGAATGTATTTGAAATAAATCATAAGACATTAATTTATGACAAACAAATATTGTCAAGGGTTGTAAGTTGTTGACACACAACCTATATAGAGTACATCCTCAAAGACTATAAAAGACCCATCTATTCCAAGAACTCTTCTACCCTGCAAAAAAAAAAATGGTTAACAAGTGTGTCATGTTCACAATAAATAAAGAAATCACTAAGAGAGATAGAGTATATTTTACCCCATTGTCTATATTGGAGAGTCTCATATGCTCCAAGGGTTGATAAGAGACCTCTTGGTAGAGGGAGGGAAAAAGGAAAAAACATTTTATTTCTTCTCAAATTAGTGTTGCTTGAGAATTCGTTGAAGCTAAGAATCAGCTCTACGAGTTGATGTTGATAGAGAAATCCCTAACTCTACTAGTTTGAACACTTATGGTGGCTTAAGGGTTTGTCACTATCAACTCTAGTTTCAAATGTTTCAACAATGTGATATACTCTTTCCACAACTTTTATCCGACCTTTTTTTTAAGCGATGTAAATGACATATAACATGGTTTGAACTTAAAATGGATCATAAAGATTAGATTATTGACAATGAAAACAATTATTATAGATCATTTTCTAAAACAATAATGACAATGTCAATAAATTATTCCAATTCTTAGTATTGAGCCAAAGCACAATAGACCTAAAGACCTCAATATTTGATCATGGAGATACAAACTAGTATAAAAAATCATACAATTCTACCTGGACTAAAACTTCAATAAATGGGTATGTCCTAATTAATACAACCAGTCCATTCGGGCTTCAACCGGCAGTATGAGCCCCAACCGACATTAGGGCCTGTGTGGTTTTGACTTCACTGTCACACTACTCAGTGCCCCGGAAGAACATGTGAACTTCCATTGGAAATACAATCATACCCAGCTGCATTATCCATGATTACAGTTTTTTCAATAACGACATAAGAGAAAGATGAGCTCATTACCCAAATTTCCGCAGCCCATGGCGGAGGTAATTGTTTTTATTGTTTTGTTTTTGTTTTCCAACGTGAAGGGCGTTGGATATTTTCCAGTCTGTAGACTGAGCAGTCCATTCAAGAAGATTAAAGAGCAGAGCAGTACTTGTGACGGTTCTCAGTATACTTGGTATTACCAGTGCTTTGATTACAGAGGTACATTTTCTGTCATTTACTTGCCGGATGAATTTCCCCACATTGTCCGGTAAACTCAGTTATCTGTCAACTTAAGCAGCGTACTGACATTGAATTATGTTGTGAAAAGGTGTGCTGTCCATGAATGGAGAAGCATTCTGGATACCCATTTGACTGGGAACAGGGCGGAGGTGGAAAACTGTCAATCTGGTACAAGTTTTGTGTTCATGGGGGCATCATTGCAGGAGAAGGGAGAATAATTATGGGGGGCCAAGATTCCTATTCATCTTTACTAGGGTTAGATTGTGCCGCCGGGTTACCTCACCTGGGCAGAGACTTAACCTAAAGTTTCAGTCAAAGTGTAAACTACACTAGCTTTGGTTTGTATTATCTAACTTGTTTTATATATTTAGTCAATAGGTTTTTTTAAAGTGGACTTGTCAGTTCACAATTGGTTGGTAAATCTGTTTCACGCTCTTAAACCATTTTCATGTTGAAAAACTATTTTCAGACTATTGTTGATGGATAGAAGCAACCGGGCATTACTTGACAATTAATCTTGTCTCGAGCTCAGGCATGTCTTGATACCTATCAGCACATCCCTTACATCCTTAAAAGATGCAAGTGCTAGTAGTTAAGTTTTGGTTCATTTTAAATGTATATAGGGGAGAGGATTAAGTGGATGCTTATGTGTTAATGGTCGTTATGGTGTCACACACCTAATACTTCAATTAAATCCTTTACAATAATCAATACATGAAAATTAAAAGCCTAATGAAGTATTGTAAATGCACTAATACATATTCACTCGTGCATGGGTAGTTTACCATTGAAGGTGGGCAAAATACATGTCGCTGCAAGCTACCCATGTACTATTGGTTGTCATGATGTCACACACCTAACCCTTCAATTAAATCCTTTATAATAATTAATACATGAAAAAATTAAAAGCCTAATAAAGTATTCTAAATACACTAATACATGTTCACGCATGTGTGTGTACTTTATCATTGAAGGTGAACAAAATGCATGTCAATGCACTTACAATGTAAGACAAGTTGGTCCAAAAGGAAGGTGTTTCAAACTGAAATACACACTTTTGTAATTACTTACAAAATTTAATGTTTACAATAATCACCTACTTCGAGAGGGTGCAAAAGTCAAATAGTTTATATTTACACATCTTAGTTTTCAATTATTGGTGTCTTACCTAACATAAATTCAAGCTCCTCTCAATTAGATGAGTTGTCCAATGCACATTCTCCCATACTTGTTCTCTCATCCTCATGGCTTAAGTCAATTTACTATAGGTAACTACACACACAATAAATGGTGTAAAACTCTTCTACCAAACATCAAAATAAATATATTTCACAATTTAGTCATGTCATACAAAAATTATAACTTCAAATTTAAATGAGGGAATACAAGTTCTCTTAATTCAAATTTAAACTCAACAACTAAATAAAATGCATTCCTTTTTCAAATTCAAATCAATTATAAGAAGAGAATTATGCAACATCATATTCTCAAGGCAATAAACTATCAATTTCCTCTAGGTGTGCATCAAATATCCTTTGCAACTTCTAAAGCTTCATTAGGTATCTTGTGCAAGTTCTTAACATTTACAAAATTCATGAGGTTGATAGTTTCTATGTCACTATCATCAAATACATATATATTATATTTCTATACTCTCATATATGCATGATTTGTGTACAACATTGTAAATTTTATCACATTTTCAACTTTCTTTTTGTAATGTCAAAAACATAAAGAATGTTAAACAAAATTATAGTTACATGTTTATATACATACACAATTATGATGTGAGTTTATATATGTATGTATGTATGCATGCATGTATATGTACGTGTATGTGTATGTGTATGTGTATGTGTGTATATGTATAGGTTTTGTTATGATGAGAATTTGCATGCTTCTAAATGCATTGTGATAGATATATATATTATATTCATATTCAAGGTTTCATATTTAGAAGTACATAAACATGTTATGCATATGTGGGTATATAAATATGCTTTTAATCAGTGTTATATATATAGAAACTCATATATATAGGTAATTTTTTTATGGGTATTATTATATATAATTGAATTCATATATATGTGGTTTAAATTTTATGTATATATAGTGATGTATATATATTCATTATTTTATTATATATATATATATATATCAAACTAAGGTATTAAAGGTTTACGAGGTCTTTTTTTGGTTCCAAACATCACATTAGGGATTTGTGTTGGCATGGATCACACTCCCATTAGCATCCACTTTATAACATTTTTTTTATCTAAATACATAATGCCTTTTGTGCCCATTGAAAGACCTAGTTGTTCACCCTAATCATTTTTCACAATAATTTGTAGCAATTGCATTATCTATCATTTTAGAAGCTTGTTGAATCCTCTCCACTCAACTAAAGGTGTTGACATTGGTGACTTGCTATGTATCTATACCCATGCATACATAGTTCTATATACACATATCTATCTATCTATCTATTTATACAATTTTAATTAATATGTGTATTTCAATGATTTCAAATACATTTTCATATTTCTACTATTGTAAGTAGGTAGGTAGTCTATGTACAACATTGTAAAAACCGCCAGCTTCTCAACATCTATTACTTCTAGTTACATGTATTATATGTGCACGTGTGTGTATTTATTATGCATATTTTTATATACATATATATAACACTAACTAGCCTGAGCCATACTATTGTTTTGTTGCAACAATCTTTGTTTTCTCCTCAATCGTGAAGGATTCACATGGGCCCATGAATTTATATATTTGTACGCAAGATATAGTTGTACACTCACACATATATTCATAACTATTAATGACCCATGTTACAAAATATGTTACACATTTATCATTCTTTTTTTAAGGAATTGAGGTCCATCTATTTCTCACCACCATATCATTACAAGTCAAATTCCATCATTTCCTTATGCTACACTCTAGTCATTTTTTTATGCTACAATTCAATCATGTTCTTGTGTCACAAATCGTCTTTATATCACAAATTATATCTTAACTTTATAAATATTGATATTATTTTCTTAAAGTGTGGGTTTACTTAAAACTATGGTTGGAGGTCAAAAGAGGAAGATATCATGTGGGAGCTAGAGAGTTAAAGTACCATGAGGAGTGAAGTTCATTTTTGCAAAATTTAGAGAGGAAGATACACCTACTACCAAACAAAAAAGATGTTGTGGAATGTGTATTCCCCTCAACACATAATGAAGTTATGAAACCTATTGTTGACATTACTAAAATAGATGATGTGTAGTTGAGATCTTCAAAGGTCTACAAAAGTATTTGATCAAATGATAACATCCAATGTAGTGCCTTCCCATTTGCTTCTTGTTAATGTAAGATCGATGTTTCTGCTTCGTCGTTTCCTTATGATTGATGTGGTGATTATTTTTATTTCTCTTAATGGTGTGTATGAGCCATTGCATGTTCGAGATGAGGTTCCTCAACATGTCAGTTATTGGCATTTTATGCTTATGTTATTGGACCCCATTGGGATGATTATTTTGTGCTTCGGCTAGATATACATTGAGAAGGTACCCTTGATGTGCGTTGAATGGTTACAAGTACAAGGTTATTTCTCCACCTAGCTATATAGGTCTAAGTTATTCCCCAATGGTGGTTAATTAGGAGATGTCACATTGGTCCCTCCCTATCCATTCCCTGGTTGTGCTTGAATCGAGTATGTTATGTGTCATATTTGACCTTATGCGAAATTGGATCCAATTTAGTCAGTATTCCAGAATCCCTATGTGTTGTGAATGACCAATGAATGTTTGATTTAATTGATGGTTTAAATTCTATGTTTTCCCGCAATTGAAATACTAGGAATTTAAATGCTTTTGATATTTATTATTAAAATATTCACTATGTTTCAGAAAGGGGAAAATAGAATGAAAGTAAGTTATTGTTTAATTTAAATTTCAAAAATTCATCAGGTCAGGAATTGTGAGTTATGTTTGATTTAATTATCCTGTTTAAATTTTGGATTTTGTAAATTTAAATCAAAATATGCTTATATGGATTTAATGGTTAAATTATGTGGTAAATGATGTTTTTGAATGGATTTAATTGATCAGATTGATTTTGGGAGAAATTAAGGGAGTTTTGAATGCCAACATAGAGATATAAATTTTTATTTAATTTTTAATCAAGTTTTGAAATGGGTAGATAAAGGAAAAAGATTTCTATTTTATTTTTATGTTTTGAAATTGGGAAAAATATTGGGAGAGAAAAACTTGTTTGGAGCATTTTGAAGATTTGTTGATTGGGAGTACGTTTGTTATCGGAATTCAATGAGGTTGGATTCATTGGAATAAGATTTTGGAGGGGACCATTCTTGCTGATTTTCAAGGGTCCTTGTTTGGCATGCTTGAAAAATTTTACATTTCAAATTATGGAGGACATTGAGGTATTTACATTGTTTTTAATTCATTTGATCATTTTTCTTCAAATCTATTTGTAGGAGAATGATTAGGGGACTGTAGAATCCTCCTAACTTACTTTAGCTGTAAATTTAGATGCTTAATAGATTTGTTTCATTTAAAAATTGATTTATTTCAAAATGGCAAGGTTACCATTCCCAATTTTTTGAGAAATGAGGAAAATGTCAATTTTATAGCTTAAAAGGGGTGTTGGGTATATTTTCTGCCAAACGGTATTTTAGAATTTTGATTTTGAAATTTTGAAATTTTGATGAATTTTAATGGTAGATTTGGGAAATTTCATGGTTTTTGCATTGTGAAATGTTGGAAAAATTGAAAGTTTTGCATGAAAATGAATGAATTTGGGTGTTTTGAAAAGATAGAACCTCATGAAACATGATAATATGCATTCTAGGAAAGTGTCATTGATTTTGGGAAAAGATATAGTTTTGCATTAGTTTTTGTGCCACTCATTAGAGGCTGTGATGAGCTTAGGGTTCAAGTGATAGAGAGAGTTTTGGAATGGCTCCCAACGTGAACCCATTCCAAAGTGGCACATAGGCAATCACAGTGTGGGGAATTGGATTAATAAGTGAAAACTAATAAAATATGGGTAATTAATTAACCAAGATAATGGATATCCTTATCATGCCTTGAGTGCTTGTAAAGGCTAAGGATGATCGAGGAAGACAAGTTGCTTAGAGAGCATAAGACTGCTTAGGGAGCATAATACTTGTAAGATCAAGTACCCTCATATCTATGAGAGGATACTCGGTTCCTCATTGAGCCCCACATGAGTGTCTGTGATGGCATTCCCTCTCTTTCTCTTTAACATTTAACCCTAGTGTAACTGAGTAGAACCTAAAGGATGGTGTGTTCCCTTCCATGTGCATGTATTGTTTTACTCTTGGTGAGTTTTCCCAAGTATGATCTTGTATTGCATTGGTGATTTGGAAAAATGTGGATTTATGATGTGACATTGGTGAGGTTTCCCAATGTGTTTTATGTTATGCCATTGGTGACTATACCAAGTGTTTATTTGGATCAGATACATTATGTGATTTGGATGACTAGTTGTTTTATGATGTGCATGTGGAGTGATTTCATTGTGTGTGGTGTGTGTGTAAACCATCTCCCCATGTGTTTGGCATGTGTGTTGTGCTTGTGGCCCATGTGACTATCTCCTAGCATGGTGAGAGTGGATCCTTTCAATTCCATGAGGTTGGGTGGCGTGGTAACAACCATTGGGGGTCAGAGGTTTGTGAATCAAAGAACATTGTGGTACAAGGTTCTACCAAGTTTATTTATGCAATTAGATTATTTACATTCATTCAAATTGTAATATTGATGATTAAGAAGTTCTCATTGAGATGGGTGTAAACCTTATAGTAGAAAAAAGTATTTTAACCATTTGCATGTTTCAGTGTTGGTACCGAGAACGATATATTTATGATTATATTTATCATGATGTGTAAATTTCAAATCAAAATTAGGAACATTTCATTTGGTGTGTAAAATGAACTTAAGAGTCAAATTTCACAGTTGGGCAGTTTGGTCCTACATCTAGGTGGCCCTGTCTTGCCCAAAATCAACCTAGACTGGACAAATTTTGGTTTGGTTGGGTGGCTTCGTAGTATGCAAAGGTGACCTGGTAGTAGGTGAGATGGCTTGGTAGGCTACTGGGGTGACCTGTTATTCAAGGGAAGCCTTGTTTTCTAAGGTAGAAAACTTATAATTTTGGCTAAGCATGTTGGTGCAACCTAGTACTATGTTTGGGTAGCCTTGTCCCCATACAAATTCCAGAATGTAAATCCTCTTAACCACTAATAAATAGAGGTTTTTATAAGCCTTATGACCTTGTCAAATAATTTTTATTCCTTGTTCATTTTTCATTCCAGTTGTTTTTTTCATCTAAACCTTCTAAACCTAGTCAAATTTTCTCCAACTTTGAACTTGTTCTTTGCTTGAGTTTTTAGGAATTTATTTGGGAAAAAATTGTGAACAATAGTTGTTCACCATAGTCCTAGGATATTGGTAGTTCTTTGACCTATTTCTCAAGTTTCATCATTGAGTATTTATGCCATATCTTGCATTGTTTTTCATGCAACCTTCCAAAATGACCCGGCTGTCAAACCTTGGGTTGGGGAGATTATTCTTCCTGTCTTGTGAAGTCTTGGGAAGGTTACAATCCTTCATGATTCATCTTATTAGTTTCCTCAACAATCCTCATAGGTAATGGGATTTTGTGGAATATTTTTTTCTCGTGTGTGATGTTGTGTTGTGACAAGATGTCTTGGAAAGCATGTGGTGTCTTGGAAGTGACTCATCATCATTCAAGTTTGTGGTGTGTTTGTGCCTTTTCTTTAGGTAACCTCTTGTGAAGGTTTTCCTCTATGTTTAGATTGGTTTGGTTTGTCCATATTTTTATTGTAGGTTGATGAATCCCTTATCCTATCCTGGTGTGGTGTTTTGAGAGAACACGATCATGGTTTAGTAATTGATCATCATGTAAGTGTTATTATCTCTCTCTTTCATTTGTTCATCATTGTGGATTTACCCCACAAGTGATTAGTATTTCATTGTTTCCACCTTTCTTATACAATGGTTAATTTTTCTTTTTGTCTCATACTTATGTCATTGTGACACTTGTTTGTGCATTGTTTTGTAAGTGCAACATGTTATTGTTGCATTATCAATGTTGTTGTTTCAAACAAATTTATTCCGTTAGGTTTTGTTTTGAGCTTGTAGCTCAGTGCATTACATTTGGTATCAATTCCCATGTTGCAGCCCTGGGATCTCTAGTTCATGTTTTTTCCAAATTGGTTTTTAGTGCTTGGTGTGTGATCACTCAAGTGCTTGTTTGAGTAAGTTAGTGTTTGACTTCTTGCATGGGTGCCTTGGGTTGAATTTTTGAGGGTTCGATGTGAACCAACCCATGCAGTGTGTTGGATGAGGAAGAGTGCCTCCTAGGTCCCAATGAATTTGATAGGGATGGAAAGATACCCCTGGTTGAGAGTCTCCTATGTAGGGAATGATCACTCTCTAGCGTATTTCTCATTGTGTGAGAGCTTTGGTTGGATCTTTATGTGTGTAAGTGTGTTGTTAGCAATAGGCATTGCTGCTATTTTTTCCCTAGTGTGATATGTTTGAGAAATTATTTCTTGTGAGGGTTAGTTAGACCCTTGAATTTTTTATAAGTTCTTTCATGTGTAGTTTCCAGCTCAATGTCTCAATTATGTTAAGTGTGAATGTGTAATGACCTTGAGTAGTCTTGTTTATTCTTGTGTGTTCTCTTGGATGTGTATATATGGATGCATTTGATTGAAATTGGGTGTTAATGTTTAGGATCATGATAGATCATTTTGAAATTTCTTATGTGACTTATGCATTGGAAATAAAGTTGGTGTATGTCATATGCTTGAATCGTGAAAATGTACTCTTAAGGTAATGTTGCCTATGGTGCATTGTGCATTTTATTCTAATTGGAGTATCATCATATGTGTGAAATGATCATGTTAGTGCATGAATGGAATGTTGCATTATCATAATAGAATATTTGGGTTAATGACTAATGTCCCAAAATCATGTTATCCTAGGTTTCTTGTGAGAACCTAGATGAGTAATCGACATTGTTTTCCTCTTGCATGGGGTGCATGTTTAATTGTTAAATGAAATTATGTTTATTAGGAGCATTATGTTGGTTGGCTTAAAGCCTCGATTGTGATGTTCCTTATGAATGATGTGGATTCCATTTTGTTTTAGCATGTGGTAGTGATGTATGATGTGAGTAATGTGTGTGGAATTACATTGTAGTTGTACATTACTTGTGGAAGTGGTGCTTGGGTGAAGCCCTAATCTTGTGTGGATAAAATGTATGGATGTTATAGCGAACCCTGCATATGCCTTCTTGCATTATAATGTGATCATGTCTAGATGAAGTGCATTTGGAACTTCTCATTGGCATGGTTGAGTGAAATTGGTGTCTTGTTTTGTATTGTTTTTGAGAATACTTTCTCTAACAACTTTTGATCTTGTACTTCCAAGGTGTCGTGTAGCCCTTACTCCCTTACATGTGGCTAACCTTAGTCACTAAGTTCATGTAATATTTTTTTCCAAGTTTGATGCTTTATTTTGGTTATTTATGAACTCTCTAATTGTTGATTATGGATCGACATTGAATTTTTAATTTTCTAATTAGTGGTATGGTCACCAAATTTTGCCTCCTATCTAGTTTATGGCCCTTGGTCACACTTGACTTATTGTTTCATTGCACACATTTTATAATTGAATGTTGGAATTGATAATTCTCCCTCTTGGGCTTTATTTTATCTTTGTGATGGCTATTCTAAATGTTTGAAATTGTTGGTCTTATTCTATGTTACATTTGTTCCCTATAATTTTTAATAGAACCCCTGATAGAATGTACAATGGAATTGATGGTAGAGAATGTGCAAGGTATTTGTGTTTGTGTTAATTAGAATCATATTGCATTAAATTTCTAGTTCATAATGGAATGGAAGTGGATGTTTTGTGGTATTCATAAATTTTGTGAATTTCTTGTATGCATATGGTTTTCTAGCTTGAGTGGCTTCAAAGTATGGGAATGTCCTTGTGCTTGGAATTTAGTGAAGTGTATTCAAATCTCTGTACGAGATTTTTTATATAATTTTATGATATTTGAGTAAGTTTAAATGTGTGGATAATTATGTTTACATCGTGCCTGAAAGTTTTTTCTAATAGATGGTTAGGTGTGATTTAGTCCACCACCTATGTGTTATATTTCTTGTCTAGGCCTTGCTAGTTGTGGTCTTGTGACCATATTTCCTAGTGCCTTGGTATTAGCTAAGTGTTTGTTGAGGTGTCTTTGGCACTGTAATCCATGTTATTTGATAGCATGAATGAAAGGAAATGAGGAACTTAGAAAGCCTTCAAAGAACCAGTATGCACCTTTAGCATCATATGTTTCTTTAAAAAAATCAAATATCAATCATCTTGATACAAGCACATACTACCATGCCTTAAAGTGGAAATAGACACAATTTAATTTCCCATGCATTAACCCTTCTAGGAAAGTTGGTGTAGTTTCAAATCTAAGAAAATTTTAGCAACACAACGACATGTAAATTAATATTTCAAGAATGAGAAACACAAAGAATAGAAGAAAAATAGATAGAAGAAAAGAAAACATGATATACGTAGGGAAAACCCTTTCGGGTAAAAAAATCCACACTCCAAAGCATCAAACCAATGTATTAATCTACAACAATAAGGTTACAATACACTTGCAGGCCTGCAAACATGGAGACTACATCTTGCTCTTATGGAGGAAATCCAACAACACTTCGATACCTGCAAATAAACTAAGCATTCTACAATGCAAAGCATCCAATTTATAGAAGATACAAGCTTGAAGAAGCATCTAGAAGAGGTTAGGCATCCAAGTCCATGTGGCAACAATATCTCACACCATAGGCATGATTTGGACACTTGTACAACATTCCCTTACACCTCTTACAGTTGTCATAACATGCAAAACATCTCTCCAAACTTGGGTGCCTAGTTCATGCTAATAGTGGGTTATGACAGATTCCTTATAATTATCATAGAATCTATCATAACAAGTGTCATAATAGCTTGTCACACTTACAACACTTTCAAAAAATAGAGATTAATTCAAACATGACTATCACACTTATTCTCTCACACTTTGTCATACCCCACTAAGGCACCACACTTTCTCCATGCAAAATATACCTTATGATGCGTCATAGAATATGTCATAAAATGACATCACTTGTCCTAGGTCCATGATTCCAAAATGGGATGCCTACCTCCACTTGTGATGAAGATGTATCATATAGTCACCTCCAATGGGGACGCCACCCAACCAGTGGGTCTGAATTAATGACATGACATTGTAGGCAATTAAATAAAATAATTAAATACAATAATACATTAAATAATTCAATGTTAGGACTCTAAGGTTGAGACACCTTATTCCCAACATTCTCCCACTTGTTGAAGACCTGCCAAGAGTCATATTAAATCATCTACTCAGGGCCCCAAGGCCCATAGAGTCATAACATAATTTTGAACATAAAGAATCCTCTAGAGAATAAGATAAACCATCAACTAGACCAACAACCAAACCAAGTTTCCCTCATCTAACTGATAAACCCATGAGATTAGAAATAGCATCCACAACAAATGTTGATCCATCCAATATGTCATAACTCAAAGGTATCCAAAACATTGGTAGAACTTATGCTAAATAGCATATCTAACCCATAAACTGCAATAAAAAATTCAATGTATCAAAAACTACCACTGAAAAACACACACATCCAGGAACTCCCACTGCATGGGTGATGTCAAATCTGAAAAATATCAAGGCATAACAAGTCTACCAATAGAATCATATAGAAAGTGTAAACAACATCATGTAGTACCAAAAAACATCCACAATGATATGCAAAACTTGTAAATGAGTAACCTGTAAGAGTAACTCTCACCACAAGTCTCCAAAGCTCTCTCATGTTCTCCACACTCAACAAAGGAAAGAGATAAAGAAACCTCCATTTCATCACCCAAAACAAAGTAACCAAGTAAAGGTACCAAATTTTTATTCTTAACCTTTCTAATAGTTTTCATCCAAACCTCAAAACCAATGTAATGTGAAACCAAACATCTAGGAGGATAACCAAGTAAAGGTACCAAATTTTTATGCTTACCATTTCCAATAGTTTCCATCCAAACCTCAAAACCAATATAATGTGAAACCAAACATCTAGGAGGATAACCAAGACCAAAGAGAGAAACACTGCACATCATATACCTATATAAAATAATTCTACATACACCTCTAAATGCCAACTGTGTCAAGTATGATCTCCTCCACAACACCTCAAAATATAAGCCATAACAACACCCAACCATTCAATCACCGAGATAAAACATAACATATGTATCATGTAATCAACATGGATGTAAGCTTCTCAGGCCAAAGAAGGCCACACTAAACATCCATTCCCATATCAGGGAATAATCCCAATACATCTCCTAAACTCATCATCAATGAATTTTCTCATAATGCATAAGGAGATAACCATGCCAACATTCCTCAAATGAATCCTCCAAAACCATATATCCTTAGCTCAAAATCCATATGCATGAGAGGACAAATCATAACATAATACACCTGAAAGGAACAATGGGTGATACCTCTCAAGTAGACTGTCAAGTAGATCAGGAGTGGGGAATGAGAATGCTCCTCCAAGATATCCAAGTCATCATGACTCTTCCAAGAACACTCTCCTCATAGGTCCATGTTGAACTCACGTCCAACCAAGGTGTAGGATCCTCAGACTTCTTGTTGAAATCTCATCAAGAGTGACCATCTCAAAACATGTCTCTAACCATAAGAGAACTGTAAGCCTCACCTAAGTCTCCAAGTAACCATGAGTACCTATAACCAATCAATCCATTCCAAACTCCAAATGAAACATAGCACCATCATGAAGTAATCAAGAAACTAATCAATGTACTCAATACAAAGAGAACCACCAAGATAATTTCAAAGCTCCAATCATGAAATGAGAACATAAGCATGACAACATGATTTAACCATCTCTTCCTAGGAGATCACATACAACAATACATACATCCTGGTCTCAAGAGAATATGTACCATACCAAACTATAATATAGAATCAAGAGTACATCATGGCATAATACCAAAATACTCTAAACCAAGAAACAACATCTCCAATCTCATGAAGATAACCATCTCCAAATAATGTCCATGCAAATACAAAAGAACCCTTCTACAACAACAAGATCTAAGAGCTCCTTCTAGTAATATCTGCAACAGTAAAGAAGATCATCCATCATCAAGTGATGAATCCACAGTCATTGTTAAATCTCCCACTGAATAGTGATATTGATCTCTCCAAGCATCATGGCAACCATCTCCTTAATGAATATTATTCATGGATCTAACACAATAAAATGCAATATCAGCAACACCAAATAATAAGTAGAACCAAAATCTCTAATCCAAGAAGATAAACAACATGCTACAAGTCCCATAACTGACTATCCATCCTCTCATCTCAAAACAAAATACCAATGCACAAATGACTACAGACAAGGACAGCTAATGAAATCTACATCAACACTAAATCAATCTTGTGGATATAGACAATACACATCCAAGTTAGCCCACTATAGCTAATGGGTAGCTAATCCACAGACTACATAACTTGTAGATCCCATACATTGAAGCATGCAAACTCATAATCACATTAGTAACATGAAAAAAACTAAGATACCAACAAAGCTAACATGCATATTTTAAGAATCAAACACCAGATCACCAGTACACCCGATTTTCCAAAGAAATCCACGACTGAGTACCATAGTCAAGGAACTAATCAAGTATTCCTGCAAATCTACAATTGTTTTCATCTAGAAAAATCTAAGACTCTAAACACAAAATTTCCCACAGATCTACAAACCACACACACATATATATATATATATAACAAGGAAAACCTAAAAAAACATGTTCGTGTAAATCTAAAATCACTTATACATTTAGAATAATGGATCAAACATATTTCATCTGAACAAATGAATACTCTAGATATACACAAACCCACGACTTTTAGAACACAAGAAAACTATAAGACCTTCAGAGGAAATAGGTTGTCTAGAAGCTTATAAATTATAAAATATCCCAACTTCACAACCCACAAATCATCAATGGTAAAACATATACCAACATTTCCTCAATGAGAAATCTACAAGCCTCCTCAAAACATGCACGACACATACATGCAAACCTATAGCTATCTTACATCCAAATAACCCAAGGAAAACATAATCTAAAAAAATAGTCCATCCACAGATTTGCAAAATTGCAAGTTTTGATTAACCATGTAAAACCTACAAAAAACCATCGTGTTTGTAACACACATGAAAATCCATATCCACTTATCATCTGGAATACCCTCAAGTTTGTATACAACCATAATAGTTAAACTAGAACAATGGAATATAATGAATATGCATAATCATAGATTTTTAAACGAAAAATCCATAAAACTCTCAAATCCAAGGAACATGAGTCTAAGCCATGTAAGTACAAACATCCACTAGGAAAGAGAGGTCCAGGAACTTCTAGGCCCATTTGCAGACCAACTCGACCACCCACATGTACATGCATTTGAGAGACAATTAGGCTATTTTAGAGCTTCCAGATCATCCAATGATCAACTCCATAGCCTACATACATTCAAGGTTATTCAACTATCAAATAGGAGCTTCAGATCAACAACATATGAAATGTAACCACATGATCAACTCCATATTTAACTCTATCTTCTCCATCCTTCACAATGCATGTTGTTTCTAGAAAACAAGATCAATTGCGAAAATTCCACTCAGACAAGGATTAATAATAAACAAATTCCTTCAAAAAAAATTCCCTCAAGCTTTCCAAGTTAAGAAATCACAACAGGAGAAATATTCAGAACCCCAAACACCACATGCATCACCATGCAAGCACATGCAAGTGACATGCAAGTCTAGAACTAAGCTCTAATACCAAATGAAAGGAAATGAGGAACTCAGAAAGCCTTCCAAGAACCAGTAAGCACCTTTAGTATCTTATGTTTCTTTAAACAAATCAAATATCAATAATCTTGATACAAGCACATACTACCATGCCTTAAAGCGGAAACATACACAATTTAATTTCCCATGTATTAACCCTTCTAGGAAAGTTGATGTAGTTTCAGATCTAAGAAAATTTTAGTAGCATAATGGCATGTAAATTAACATTTCAAGAATGAGAAACAAAAAGAATAAAATAAAAATAGACAAAAGAGAATAAAACATGATATACATGGGGAAAACCCGAGTAAAAAACCCCACACTCCAAAGCATCGAACCAATGTATTAATCTACAACATTAAGGTTACAATACAATTGCAGGATCACAACCTTAACATGGAGACTACATCTTTCTCTTCTAGAGGAAATCCAACAACACTTCAATACCTATAAATAAACTATGCATTCTACAATGCAAGGCATCCAATTTATAGAAGATACAAGCTTGAAGAAGCATCTAGAAGAGGTTAGGCATCCAATTCCATGTGGCAACAATATCTCACATCATATGCATGATTTGGACACTTGTACAACATTCCCTTACACCTCTTACAGTTGTCATAACATGCAAAACATCTCTCCAAACTTGGGCGCCTAGTTCATGCTAATAGTGGGTTACGACATATTCCTTACAACTGTCATAGAATCTGTCATAACATGTGTCATAATAGCTTGTCACACTTACAAGACTTTCAATAAACAAAGATTAAGTCAAACATGACTATCACACTTATTCTCTCACACTTTGTCATACCCCACTAAGGCACCACACTTTCTCCATGCAAAATATACCTTATGATGCGTCATAGAATATGTCATAAAATGACATCACTTGTCCTAGATCCATGATTCCAAGATGGGACGCCTACCTCCACTTGTGATGAAGATGTGTCATATAGTCACCTCCAACGAGGATGCCACCCAACCAAAGTTTCCCAATTAATGACATGACATTATAGGAAATAAAATAAAATAAATAAATACAATAATACATTAAATAATTCAATGTTAGGACTCTAAGGTTGAGACACCTTATTCCCAACAATGAAGACACACATTGTGTCATTTGGGATGTGATTTCCATGGCTACACTCATGTTCCACATAGTGTAGGGTATGAAGGTTCATTAGTAAGTGCTTCAACACATCTTATTATGTTTATTTTATTAAATTAAATGTCTATCCTTATTAAGTTTCCAATTGAGGTTGTCTTGGTGCTTTTTGGAGTTTCTCCTTGGCTATTTAGTGGTGTTCCTATATTAAGGCTAGAGGAAGATGTAGTTTTGGTTTGAGGAATTGGCTACCTTGTGTATTTTTTTGTGATAGTGCTTAGTGTTGAGACCTGTAGTGGTTGTTTGTTGTCTTTCTAATCATGATTGCATGATATTTTTGGGTTGTTTAACCCTTAGGTTGCTCATAGTTGAGCATCATGATAGTGAAAATCTAAGTTTTTCTCCTATGCTTAGTGTTTAGTTGCTTCCTTGGTGGTTGCAGTGTGAGTTTTGGGTTTTCTAAGCCTTATTGTTTGGGAGTGCTTATGCTTTTGGGGGTAGTTTCCTAGATTCTTGCCTCTAAGGACTCCTATGTTGTTCCTAGTTTCATGTTGAGAAGCTAGTGTTTTTAGAAAATCCTCGCTTTTCCAAGTGGTACGAAGGGAGAACCTCATGGCGAGTACCATAGTTGGAAGTGAGGCATGATCTTGGTGAGCATGGAGGTGAGATGGTGTTGCCTCTAGCCTCATGGGATGGTTTTTTGTAGATTTTTTGTGTAGCTTCAAAGGTTAAGGCCATGGTCTTAGGAGACACAAGAGGCCATGGTATTTTGGTTCACATTGGTTTTCCCTATTAGATCTACTCTTACAGTTCTAGTATGTTGTTCATGGATGTCACTAGCATCTTATTTTAGAATTTTAGTTGTTTTGGATAAGTGGTTCAAAAGTTGCAAGTAACAGAAGTTCAGAAAATATGGTTTTATACAACTTTTTGTGTACTGGCTATTACCTAACTGGTTTGCATTCCTCTGTAGATTTGAGTTAGTCATTGCAGTTTTGACAAAAAAATTTACAGGTGTCAATACATTGTATTTTCCATTTGGTGTGACCTTTTGTGGTCCACATATCCTATGATGATGATCAGTTGGAGTATTTTACTTTTTGGTTCTATGCTTGGCTAACTTGAGGTATGCAAAGTGTTATGAAGATTAAATATGTATTGTGAATGGAAAAAAGAGTTGTTATAGGTCCATGCTAATCTATATTTCTTGTGTTTTTGGTGCAAATGAAGATTTGGTTTGAATTGGGTGCTAACAAGGCACGTTTTGTATAATTTAAGGCTACATCTAATTAGGCTGACCTAATTGATGTTTGTGATGGAGTTCAATATATATATACAAGTTTGATTTGAGTTGAGGAAGATGGGATTTTGATGAATATATGATATAAATACAAGCAGTGATGTGAAATCTTGTAAAATCATGTGAATAAGCTATGAGTGTTGAGAAAAGGTGTTAATACAGAGAAGAGTAGACTTGTAATTTGAGTTGATTAGAGTGTGTTATGAGCTTCAAAGGAATTGAATTTGACATATGATTAGATGCACTTTTCTCAGTTCAAAATTTTGGTTGTGAAGCCAACTCTTTGTATCTTTCCTTTCTTTGTGAACAATGAGTTCGCTTGGATTGTGAGTCCTCCTGACAGTGAGCATTTATGTAATATCTTAAAACTAGTTATAACATATTGTGAGTTCATCCTCATCATGGTTTTCCCCACCTTGGGTTTTCCACATAAAAATCCTAGTGTTCATGTGTTGTGTGTGTTATGGATTGTTTATGCTCTTTTTTCTTATAATTGTTAAGATTTGAAAATTGGATGGTTCAGTAGAATACTGAATCACCCCCCCTCCCCGTCAATATTCTGTATGCTCAATAGGGAAAAGATAAATAATTGAAAATAATTATTTAATTATAGAAGAGGGAAAATGATAAAATAATTAAATAAAATAAATTTATTTAATTGGGGAGGGAAAAGGCTAATAAATAATTAAATAATTGAAATAATTATTTATTTATAGAGGAAAATGAAAATAAATAATTTTTTAAATAAAATTTATTTAATTATAGATAGAAAAAGATAAATTAGTGACATAATTTAAATAAAATTGATATTTATTTAAATTAATCAAAAGAGGAATAAGGATAAAATGAATTAATTAAATAATTAAGAATTATTTAATTAATAGAAGAAAATGACAATTAGAGAATAATTAAATAATTAAAATTATTTAATTATATGTGGAAGAAGGCGAATCAAATATAAAATGGTTTTTGCAGACTCGAGACATTTTTCAATGACTACACCTACAATTGCAATCTTGAAGAAATACATAGCCCATTGAAAGGTAATAATTTTAACTATGTGCTAAGTCATTTGGATAATTTTTAAATGTTATGGAATATTGAGAAGCCATCCATATAATTATGTGGAGACACCCACTATAATCCCAACTTTGCATACAACAATAACATCATTGAATGCACTTGATTATTTTAAAATCATTATCTCCTTGCATGTCAAAATCCTAGTTATGCAAATTTATGAATCTAAGAAGAAATTATTTAGATTTTCTTGTGAAACAAAGCCATTGGAATGTTGCAAAGTGATATTATTGGCAAGAAAACTCAAGTACATGGCATAACAAAATAAAAATATAAAATGGTAATGATGAATGTATCTTCACTATAAAAAATTACTTTCCCATTACTAAATTTGATTGGTTATCTAAATAGTGATAATGGTTTTCAATCATTTTTGTGTGTTTATGATGTATGTCTTCCCAAGGAATTCATTTATGAGGAACTAATATCCCAATTTCTATATTTTATCTCTATAAAGTTTTCATTTTACTATCTAAACTACAAAGTGTTCAATCCATTTATGTAAGTGAAGCTTTGTTGAATTTTAAAATGCCCCTATATTTAGTTAATTGATTCCATTTTCTAACTCTAGCACTTATAGCATGTCTCTGTGAGGTTAAAGTAGCACTCCTATTGAAGTAGTTCAAGAAAATCAAGAATATATCAGGTAATAAATTATAGGTGAATCTCAACCAACCACCAATCTTGACATCAACCTCATTAAGGTCACACTAGGCTACTAGGTCAAAGATGACTTCTAGGGTGTGCTCAAATATTACAAGATCAAAGACACTAATCATTTCTACAATAAATTGGATGGGCCATTAATCAAATCACTAGGTAGAGATAGCATCAACCAAATGGTTGGGCATATAAAGTGCAAATGGAATCAAGTTATTAATCTCTTCTCAATATTGGCATATTGTGCCTCCGCTAACTATCTTTCTTTGGAGACCTTGAGAATCTATTTTTCTTCTTATGAAGCCACGTCTAAAGTGGGGTGGTTTACCTCAAAGCGAAAATTATTTTTGTTACACCTCTCTTAGTATTTGATCTCACATGTTTACCATGTGCCTAGGAATGAGAGGACACCAACATTGTATGTGTCAACTTTAAGAAAATGAAGGAAAATTTTGAGAAAGGTAAAGTCTATTTTAGTACAAAGATACCATGGTGGTTGAAGTCCCAAATTCTAAGGAATTCCTAACATTCATATTTGTAATAATGATCAATGCCTTGGTATGAAGTTGTTGTGCAATACACATGATGTAGAGATCACTTTTGTTGTTGTCTATTCTAGGTACTATGTTAGCAATAACAAAGTAGTAAATGACTACTCAAGTTTTCTTTCTAATAACATGATTTTTAATTCGTATTAATCTTGGGAACTAGACACATATTTTCATTACAATTCATTTATTCTTCTTCTCATGATATATTATTATAGACCCACCTTTGGGTGAGCTCATGATATGTGAAAAGTGTGTGAATCCCACATAGTACCTCCTTGATCACATTCTTCCTTTGAATGTGCACAATACCTATGTACCAAAACTTATGTCCAAATGGGTAAAAACCTTGATCTTGTAGTGTGTCAAGGACTACCACATCCCCCCTTCACTTCCATAGGAATTTCTAGATGTTTATTTAGAAGTATACCACCACCATCCTCTACAATTTATCTCAATGAAGATGTGGAACACTAGCTCACACAACTGCGATACATCCTTGATAAGAAATATGTTAAGGTTGAGAGGCTCTAGAAAATTAATGACACCCCAATGGATGTTACTTTGTCTCTAGTCACCAAATCTTCAAATTTAAAAAAAAAAAATCAAACAAGGGCTCTTCCTAGACTATGTGAAAATATGCTAAATGCAAGACTAGGGACATTTTCCTCCCAAAAATCAACACATCAATGTTGGTATTTTTATTTAGGGTGGGGAATAGTGCAAGTAGAAAAAAAATAATAGAGAGAATAATGGGCACAATAGAAATAAGTTCCACAACTAACATCACCTTAATAGATTGCAATCTCTTTGCATTAATAGGCACTAGTTTAGACAAAACAAGTTTCCCTTGTTTTTCCCCACCCATTGTAGCTTCTCTCCTACTTGTCCTAGTTACTATGCCCCCACTTTGCACATCCTCCAAGTATTACCCATGTATCCCCTCAAGTACTCATTCATTCTTCCCCTATCAAGCTAGAAGCATTAAAACGTATCCTTATCATCCACTTGACACCTCAAAGTAGTAACCCTTATCTTCTTCTACCATCCCAACCAAGTAGTTTCCTCTTGCCCCACATGGTTGTATCAAATCCAAGAACCCCAAGTTCTTGTTTGAAGATATCTTAGTTGTTAGCATGTTTTAACATAATTTGTAATGCTCCACTTCATTAAAAAAAAAAAAAAATTTCCTTCCTTCCATTATGATTGATATCATAATTGAGTAGCAAGTTGATGGAGGTGTCTAGACTATGTTGGCCCCAATAAGATTGATTGATGCTAGATTAAATACCTCATCTTTAGCCTCTAGCCAGACAACTCTCAAGCACATCACAATGTAACTACCATAATCAACATGTCATGTTTCATGCTCAAACACATAAAATGAAAAAGTTGAATGTTGTTTTCCTCACTACACAAACTACCACCAAGAATTTCATTAAGGATATGAACATGACTAATGACTAGGAAAATATGCTTCAATGCATCATCACAACTAAGGATGCACATATTTTGGTATAGGACATTTCCCTTGAGAATATCAAAAGTTCCTAAATGACACTCCAAGCCAATATGTAATGTGAAATTGACTACATTCATGTTCTTCAAAGTGATATTGTTAATGCATGCCAAAATACTCATCTTACTATAACATAGCCATCAATATGTTTTGATTCTTTGCCAAGCATATTGACCATTTTGAAACTTGAAGGTCCTTTTCCTTTTTTGCTTCCACTTCTCATTTTGATGCAATTATTGAATTATAATATTCTCTAATATATTCAATGGAGGCAATTCAAGCTAACATGACCATGTAGCCCATAAAAATAGTGGATTTGGAAACCTTGTGAAGCAAGTTTATAAATATTTTGGCACTCATAAAGGTTGACTACAATAATTCTGATAAATATTTTTCCCACATACACTTAGTCATTCCAATGCTTATCAAATGGTAGATTTTGTTCAACATGTACTTAACACACAATACAACTACATTGGACAAGCTCTAGCAAGAATTTGAAAGAGAGCATTTGATCCCAAAAGAGTTCAACTTTGTTAGTGTATAGATGAAAGACCACTAGGCTTTTATAGACTCTAATTTTACCTAATTTCCTAGCATCCTTAAGTGAGCTCACCAAACTCTTGCACATTAAGCTACAACATATTACTGAAACTTCAAAAAATTACATGCTTGGTTTCAACTTTTATAGGATGGGTATGATGATTTGGAGGATGATGATGATCAGGCCACAATAAAGGATCTTCTTTGCAACAACGATACTTTTTCTCCACAATCGATTTCCATTGTAGGATGCATTGTAGTACCAAGATAGAACTATGCCAATTAGACCAAAATTTGGCTTGCAATCCTATCCCAAGCTCTCGAATCCTTAGTTCTCTACCATAATTCCATCATTTGTCCATCTTTAAATTTTAGATTGTAGGTCTCTATTACAACAATCAAAATGTACATCACATTGATTTCAAGGAAAGCATTAATGCCTCTCAATTTCATTTCAATTTGCTAATTTTATATCTCAAGTAATTAATCTCACTTCTCATTCTTGATTCTTCGTATATCTAACTTTTAAATTTCATTGATTTATAATTAATTGCGAAGTTGTTTTTTTTTTTTTTTAATACAAAAAATTTATCTTTGTATTATTGGAGTTTCAAATAATATTTTTATAAAATTTTAAATAATTAATAAAATCTATTAAATCTATACTTAACTAAAAATGATGATTACAATTCAATTAATATATATAACAATAATAAGAAAAACCATCTAGCAAAATACAAGTCTAGTGGAATGGAAATGGAATGAAATCCCTTTATAGTCCATGATAGAGGGCAATCTATTTTTGGGTCTATAGATGGCTTATAGTATGAGACTATCCCATACTTCTGATATGTAGGAGGATTTGGGTCTATGGATGGCTTATAGTATGAGACTATTCTGTACTCCCAATATGCAAGAGGATTTGGGTCTCTAAATGACTAATAATATGAGACTCTCGTACTTCCAATATGCAAGAGGGCATGGGTCTCCATATGACTTATAGTATGAGACTATGTAGTACTCCCAATATGCAAGAGGCATCTAACTATTCTTCTAATACAAAATGAGATTTGGGTCTATAAATGACTTATAATACGAGACTATCTCGTACTTCCAATATGTAGGAGGATTAGGGTCTACATATGACTTATAGTATGAGACTATTGGTACTCCCAATATGCAAGAGGCATCTAATTATGTTTTTTATACGAAATGTACATACCTTTTCCCCTCAAGATTTGAACATGTGACCTCTCTTTCAAGAGTACAAATTCATAAAAAACCGATATATCGAATACAAGCCAAAGCTAGTGTTAAGCTCAAACTGAAACTTCAGTCCAAGCGGGGACACAATCTCCCTTCTCCTGCAATGATGCTCCCATGAACACAAAACTTGTACCAAACTGACAATTCTTCACCTCCACGCCGTTCACAGTCAAATGGGCATGCATAATTGTGCTCTGCTCCATTCATGGACAACACGCCTTTTCACAACATAATTTACTGTCAGTGTACGTTGCTCAAGTAATAGACAACTGAGTTTACGGGGCATTCATCCGGCAAGTAAATGACAGAAAATGTACCTCTGTAGGCAAAACATTGCTAATAACAAGAATTCTGCGGAACCGTCATAAGTACCACTCTTCTCTTTTCTCTTCTTGAAGGGACTGCTCGGTCTGCTGAGTGGAAAATTACCCAACGCCCTTCACGTTGGAAAACAACAACAAACCAATAAAAAAATTACCTCCTCCACGGGCTACGGAAATTTGGGTGTTGATCTCATCTTTCTCTATGTCGTCAGTGAAAAAACTGTAATGATGAATAATACAACTGGGCATGATTGTATTTCCAATGGAAGTTCACATGTTCTTCCAAGGCGCTGAGTAGTGTGACAGTGAGGTCAAAACCACACAGGCTCTACTGTCGGTTGAATTGATTAGGCTAAGCCCATTTCTTAAATTTATGTTGTATTGGTGAATATGAAGATCGGAATTTATGTTATTGAGTTTTCACAATTCATATTGTTATTAATTGTTTTCAAATTTGATTGTGTTGGGATTTTTGCATCAAAGTTTCAGATCACATTTCATGATCCATCATTGAGATAATAGAGTTGTAACAGAAGAAAATCTAGACAAAATTGACATTAAGTAATGTCATTAACTTATTCCCTTTGGCTAGATTTGCATTAAGTGGGTCCTTCAAACTGTCTAATGTTATTACAGTGTGAAAATTTTGGCTTAAACAACACACTCTAAGCTTTGATTCGCTATGGTGACTCGTCTGAAATCACATTAGAGAAGCTAGTGTTTTTTTAGATGAGCCATCTAAGCAAGTCAAAGCTTCGAGTGTGATGTTTAAGCTTGCAAAGTGTGGAAGGTGACAAGAATGATACTAAAACAAGCTTGAAATTTTATTCTGAAAGTCTACAAACAAATAGTTATATATGAAATTACTTCTCATTTGATAGATGTGTTCTAGCTAACAATGTTTTTGAGTGAATTTGTAAATAATATATAATTGTTTGTTTGATTGCTTCTTATGTTGGTTGAATAACATCAAAATAACCTCTTGTTGCTAGGCTCAACTATGATTGGGAGTTGTACATGACATTAAGTTCGGTGGTGTCTGTAATGTCCCTTTTTTGGGTCCCTTGCTTTGTAGTTGGCACTAACGTTCTAGGTTTGTGTTAGCATGTTCAAAGGAGTAAATTGATGTCACCAACGAGCTTTTGTGGGTTTTTTTAGTTTTTCTGAATCTTTTCCAGTAGAGTTGCTATTTTTAGCGATGGCTATCTTTAATAACTTACTATTTTTAGTAAGTTCCATTTGGGCTCCGTTTTGGTTGGATTGGGAGATTGGACTCACTATTTTTAGCAAATTGTTTTTTTAGCACCTAGTCTGGCTTCTATTCCTCTTTTAGTCAGTGCAGTGTTTTCTAGTTATAGCCTTAGTGAGTTCCAATGTTTTCAGAGAAATATTTTATTTTACCACTTAAGTTCATAATGTTGCTTTATAACTTAAGTGAGAGGGGTGTGGGTTCATGAAGTGTACCCCTTGACTTAGTAAGGTGATGTTGTTTCTAAAAGAGGGCCAATGTTCTTCCTTGTTTGGCACCTAGAAGGGAGGTTGTTTATCATTTTTTTAAGGCTAATGTAATGCCTCAGAAGGTGGGATGCCTAGTTGGTACTTAATGTTACTTTTCAAAAGAAAAGAAAAGTGAAATTTTTTGAGGCAAAAAGTTGGATGCCCCTCTTGGGGTAATTTAATGTTATTTTCAAAAAGGTGAAATGGAGGGAAATGAAATGAGAGTTGCCCTAATCTGTCCTTTTAAATATGAGTTTGAGCTCTCATTTGAGCATCTTGGCTTTCGATGATATAAGATTATGCTGCTAGATTGTTTCTAAATTTTTCACATTTGTTGGTTGAGGACGAAAACCCTCTCTTGGTTGCTAGTATCGGTGGTGAAAAATCCACCCTAGTTGGTTAGAGTGTTGTTGATCATATTGCAAGGATTTTTGGAAGTTTTGGTGAATTTAGGAGGTAAAAATATGAAGATATATTTGGTATTTTGAGTTGGGTTTTAGATTTTTAGCTTGGTGGGTAGTTTATGCAATTTGGAGTGAGTTTATAGCTGATTCTCATTTTCTGAGTTCTTATATAACTTTTTGAGGTTTGAAACTTATCATTTTTTATTAGCTAGAAGGTACAAAATAGATCATATCTTCGTGATGTGTAAGAATCTCTTTCTAGGTATTTTTTCATTGGAAACCTCATTGTTGGGCACCCCGTGGTGACTATTCACTTGTATTTGTTGGTGAAGTTCCGATTTTACAAATCAAATCACCCTTCTAGGGAGTTGCACTACTTTCCTGTGTTTTGGGTTTTCATGACTGTGTTCTAACCTACAACTTAAGGGGATTGTAATCTGCATTTTGTGGTGGTCTTAGCATTGTATCATCACTTCTAAATATGAAGAGATAGTTGGAGATTAATTACCTCTTGTATTAGCCTCTTTGTGAGAAGTTTTGGGCATAAGCTGTTCATGAACTATAACTGAAAGGATGCATTTTATGGACTACGAATAGGTCTAAAATTTACGTCTTAATTTGAGTTTTTAATTGTGAACTGTCTCTCTTGTTATCATAGTTGAAACTATCTAATTTTTGATGATATGCAATGTATTACAATGATATGTTAGTTGACAATGAATGTAATGTAAATTAGAGATAGCAGATTTCCACAATCCATGTAGATTATCGATTGAATATTTTTGGCTTCGATTGTGTTTGTATTTTTTGCTTCAAAATGTAATGTAATGTAAATGTTAAATAAAACTTGGAAACCGGGCACTTTTGCATCCCCCATCTTATTCTCAAGCAAACACAAAACTAAAAAAAATAAATTATTTAAGGGGTGTTATTATAGTGTCTATAACATAACTAAAGGATTTATTTTTTCTATGGATTCTTGTAAATATTATTAGCCTAAATCTACTAGTTCAATTCGAACATCTCGATGGTGTGCTCATAATGTCCTAGGATTATGTGGTTTCTAATTAGGTATCTCTTAAATTTCTAGTCTAAACATAATTGCACTATTTTTTCCATAATAGTTTGGGCCTCCATAACCAAATGTTGAAGCCTTTAAGTCTATTTCTCTATCACAGGTTTAATAAATCATTTGACCCAGCCCATTAAACAAATTTGCATTGAGATTGAACTCTCTGAAGAATACCATTTTAGTATCATCTCTTGTTATACTTTAACTGCTTCAGTATATACCAAAGATAAAGAAGCTAGAGTAACAAGAGTTCTCACAAATATGGAAGTGAATAGATTGAAAACACTAAAATAAGTTTGGACAACATTTTCCTTTGCTTGAGAGTATGGGGCTTCGAGTATGTTATGTAACTTGTGAAATCAAGTATTGAACATACTCATGGGCTCATGAGGTTATCTACAAATAGCTAGAAAATGGTAGTTAACATCATTGGATTAATGGAGAATTTGAAGTGGTTAAGGAGCATAATCTCCATCATTCCAATTTCTAATGGACCCATCCAACAAGCTAAGAACCAATTATAAGCATACTCATCTAATGTATTTGGAAATAATTGGTAGGCCACGTCTTCATGTTGAATCTATGTTCATGTTACTGCATCCTTAAAAAATTGGATATGTTCTTCCACTATACTAATACCACCATGAACATACTAAGGATAGAAATTCTCCATATTCTTCAATAAATTATACACACAGCCAAGATTAGCTAAAGAGTGGTATCCCACACCAAGCTAAACAACAATTTGTGGGTTTTGAGGGATGAAAAATGGAGTGATAGGAAACATTGATCTTGGTGAAGAATTAGCTAAATGTTTTGTAGTGATATAAAGTCATAATTCCTTTAAGATGACAAAAATAACTAAATAACCACACTTGCTTGATCATTTTTCACATAAATAGTCATGCAACAAAGAAATCACATTTTTAGGAGAAATTAACTAGGAAGAACCATGTGTCAAACTACCATATGCATTTGCAAGTACGATCATATTCTTTCACAAATTTAAATTTATATGATATCCAATTGAAACACATGGAATTTTTTCAAAAACTAGTTGAATTACATAAAATACATCAAGACAATATAGCTCACTATTTAAAAAGCTAGGAAATTATTGTTTAATAACTAGGAAAAATCTAAAATTGCCTAGAGAAGAAGGGCTTCTAACCCTTATTCAATGTTTTAGTTGATATTTTACAAACACAACTATCAAATATTATTTTTAGTCTCAACATCTTGGGCACCAATAATAAATACAAGTTTAATTAATGGTTTAAACTTAATCCCCATTTCATAATACTAAGGCCCCAAATGACTATCATTTAATAAAGGTAGTATCAACACTTCATTGACTTCAAGTGGTAGGTGGTCATGAGGAAAGGAATTCCCCTCCATAAGAAGCAATTAAAAACATGTTCCAATTTTTGATCTCATCGATCAACACAAATTCCTTAGTCCTCACATAACATAAGTCCTTTTGACTAATTTTCAAGAAATATAGCTTAATGTAACTATTTCAGCTCAATTGAACATGATATTATTTGAACTGTTATAGTCCAATAACATCTCTTGACACTCAAGATAATTTTTGCAAGTTACATGTGATCTTTTTTACATAATCTTTCACCTTCTCATATTATTATAGCCCTTTTTTCAATCACTTTCATGCTAAACTTCATGTATACAAGTCATAGGTTTTTGCACTTCTATCATGTTATTGTAGACCTTCTTTGAACTTTCAACCATGTTAAAATACTATGTATAACAAGGATATTCATCAAGATAGGTTGCTTTTAAGCACACCTTGCATAATCAATCATTTATATGTCTTGGCGTATAGGTCTATCATTAGGTATAGAAAATATATTTATCTTAGTTTTTCAAATTATGGCTCATGTTTTCCAAGAGATTTTCAAATCTTATCCTTATTTCCTTAGCAATATGTTGCATAATCTCAATGTATAGTGTTTAATTTTTAGGGCGTCATATCATCATCTTGCTCCTTCACTTGCAGTATATAGTTTTTGTCCTTTTCAAAAATTAGACAACTCCTTTGCTAGGCCAAGGCTCTTCAATTTTAAACTTGTCATCTTCATCCTCCTTATGTAGTCTTAGATCTACATTAACTAATAGGACCACAATACCATTTAAAAAAAAAGATAAATAATTAAATCAAAACAAATGTTATCTAGGTTTACACTAAGTCACAAGGGTATGAACAAAAAATCCATGTCAATTATGATTTACATATTCTATATATATAGATAAAAAAGTAGGTTGCAATGAATGTTAGCTTATTCTAATTTCAAACCTTTATCTTGGTATATACAATTAAATATTTACTTCTCATTTGTGTGATTAATTTAACAAGATCCAAAAGCTATTGTAATGAAGTTACTTGCACTTGAATCAAGAATTTAAAAAAATATATGCTACCTGTAATACTTGATAATAATAAGCCACCTTGAGGGTCAAACATTCAAAATCTTTACTACAAATATAATCTTCAATATGAGTATAATAAATTAACCAAGTTACATCTTATATATAACATACTTATGAAATTTTTTGTCGTTGTAAAGGGTTTCAGGGTCCCTTCAAAACTTGCTTTTCCTTATCAAAAACATACTTATGACATGGATGACACCTAGACTAACTTAACTACCTACATAAGACTATATTAATGATAATATAATTTAATTAAGGGTTATGGTAATCACAAGTTGGTTGATATCCCTATGCACTTTGTAGCTTAATGGAATATTATGCCCATTCCCTTAAAACAAACATGAAGCACAAATTACCATTATAAAACAGTTATGACCCTTCAAGTGTGTCATCCCCTAGCATTAAATACATCACATCTAGAAAAAAATATTGATGTTATTATCAAGGTTCACAACGCACTTTATCACACCATAACATTATAATGACATTGTGTAAGGCATACAACACACATTTCCAATAGTGTATGCATGTATACATCTAAATATGGGTGGTGTTGAGAAGCACCTTAGGGAATTAGATAGTCTATGGAGGGAAGTGTGAAACTTCCTTGATATCAATTCAATCTGCATTGCTAATGAACAAATTTAAATATAAACAAAGCACAAATTTAAGATTCCTAGATGATAGTTAACTATATAGTATCCAGTTATGTAAAAAATTAATGCAAGACCTTGGTCTCTATATGATACAGTGAAAATGAGATGTGATCAATTAATTCATTAGCTCTTTTACTAATGACCTAGGGCTTGTATTTAAATACCATGTCTCTAATTTTAATTTTGAGACAAGTATAGTCAAATTATTTAAAAGTATCATATTAAGTTAGTAGTAAAAGAGAATTAAATTATGATTACAAGTTTAAAAGGGTGATCTAATCTAGGGAATAGATCCAAAACCAAGGTCAATTCTAGGGGATAGGAATGGTTACAATAAGGATTGGTAATTGGACCATTTGAAACTAGAAAAAGTTGAAAGATAATGGGTTTCAAGTTTGGTTCAACTGATGCAGAGCAGGGAGGAAATCACCTAACAATCACAAACCAAACTCTTTCAAACAACTTTGCAATCTTTAATACCCTAACTTGCCCATATTCTTCATTTCTTTCATATCTCTCTTCTAACCATCCAAGCAAGAAATTTTGTGCATATCTCTCAAAATATTCCTCAAACCCACAAAAGAAATAGCATTTCAAATACCCATTAAAGAGTTCAACATATATCAAAAGCACATACCTTCATTTTGGAACATCAGCCTAAAAAATGGACTGGTATGTTGAATAGGGGCACAATTAGCCCACTTTTACAAAGCAACACCACCTTATACTTCCTGCCAACCCAAAATTCCTATGGGTAGTCCTTTACCAGCCTATAAAACCTTAGAATCCACAATTTTTAACCAGATAAATTCCCTCTAATTCAATGCAACTTGGATAAAAAAGACATTGTACAGGCCGTACAAATTCTCTGCAACAACAAGATTGATTGAAAAACACAAAAAAATTAATGAAAAACCAAGGAATTCTTGTTGTTCAGTCTTCAATTACAATCTCCAACCCCTTTCCTCAAGGTTACCAACCTTTTTAAACATTAAAAAATCTATTACAATGGTTCTAACTGCCCCTTGAATGCCCATGACCATTGGGCTTCCTCAATTTGCATTTTTGCATTTTGAACATATGACAATTTTGACAAAATTGCAAAATTTGACAAACCAACCTAGAACCAACACAAAAATGACTTATTACATAGAAAGTGGTCTATTATGACCTTATTCAATGTATTCTAAACTCTAAACAACTAAAACCAACTTAAGACCTCATTGGACCAAACTTTGCAAAAGATGAACTTGGTGACCCTGCACCATACACCATGCCTAAAAAAGTTTCCAAGTCAATTGAAAACTGAGTTGCAACTTGTCCATACCATCTCTTTGGTCTTCCAAAAGTCCTTTCATTAGGTACTCCTTTCCATTGAGTCAAAAATTGAAAACTTGCATTGTGCTTTACTTCTGTAATCTTCTTACTACTTAGAATATGCTCCATTTTCTCCAACTGACTTGTCAGATGTTCTCTTACCTTTCCACCACCTGAAATTGATGTAGAATTTTCCTTTGCACCTGCAAAAAATCCTTTTCCATATTTATCTTTTACTATCTACTCTCTCCCTCTAATTGCATACTTGAATTCACCATCTTTTCCCTTCCAAACACTTTGTTTCATTCCATCTTTTACCTTCATCTTTTCCTTCAAACCCTCTTCCCTTAGGATCTCTGTATTACCAGACTTACTCACCTCTATAGTAACAACATCTGACTACCTACTACCTTCTTTTGAAGCCACAAAACAAAGTATTGCTCCCACCATGATCACATCATTCTTCTCTAACCCATTTTGTTTTCTCTCCAACAATTCATCCTTGACCTTCTCTGTCTCAAACTTTGACACCATTTCATTTTCTTTTCCTTCCAATATTGTATCATCCTTCCAACTTATTGTCTCAACACTTTTTTCTTTTGTATTGGTTGTACACTCTTTGTTTTTGTCTTCCACAAACTTTACAAACTCCTTCTTGCCAAGCATTATCACTTTTGTTGCCTTGCTTTTTTCCTTCACATCTTCCTGCAATGGAGTCAATGTAAAAGCATTCCCATCCTTCATAATTTGATATGTATTATTTCTCCCATCATAAATGGCATGTCTATCAAACTGCCATGGTCTCCCAAGTAATAAATGACAACAACTCATTGGCAAAACATCACAAAGAACCTTGTCTTTATATCTACCAATGCTAAACTCAACTAAAGCTTGTTCATTAACCGTAATTGACTGATCATCATTCAACCAAGCTACTCTATATGGTGTTTCATAAGGAATTTTCTCCAAATTCAGTTTATCTACCATTTCACTAGACACCATATTATCAGTGCTCCTTGAATCTACTACAACTTTGCATACCTTACCTTTGCATTTACATGTAGTCTTCAACAATGTCCTTCTCTGAGTCATCTCCTTCTCCTTGGATGCCTTTAGGAGTTGTCTTCTCACCATCAAAGATTCCAAAAATTCTAGAGAAGCAAGTTGATTAGGAGAGTTTACACTTTCACAATCATCCTCTTGCACCAACTGATTCCTTCTTTCACCTCCATGAGAACTAGATGCTTGTCCTTCATTACATTGTCATGCTTGATGTCCAAATTTGTTACATTGATAGCATCTACCTATGAATGTATTAGAACTTCTGCCTTGTCCACCAAATCTTCCCCTAAAGCCTGATCTTCCACCTCTAAATCCACCTCTATGATCAACAACTTGTTCTTGCACCTTGCTTGAGTTTTCTTGACTTTCTTGTGACTTCCTTGGAGTGGTAAATGTGCCTCTTCCTCTTGAATTGTTGCCTCTACCTCTTATTTGTTTGTCTTGCCTTCTTTTGAGTTTCTCTTAAGCCCTTACTGTCATTTGGTAGCACTCTTCAATCATCCTTGGATTGTGCAAACTCAACTCATCTTGAATGTTGAACCTTAGCCCACTGAGATATTTAGCCACCTTTTCTACATCATCATCCATGTGACCTGCTCTTATGCTCAACTTATAAAACTCATTAGTATAAGTTTTTACATCCATTTCCCTTTGTTTCAAATCTTGAAGCTTCTTAGACATTTGAATTGCATAATCACTTGGAAAGAACTTACCTTTCAATTTGGCCACCATTTTGTCCCAAGAAACAATTTTGGCCTTACCTTTCTTTCTCATTTCAGCTTGTTCATAATCCCACCAAACTAGTGCATGCCCCTTCAATTTGGTTTTTTCTATCTTCATCTTTTGTTCATCACGTACATCCTCGCATTCAAAGTAATTATCCAATGCTACAATCCAATCTAGAAATTATTCATCATTAAGGTTACCTCCATACATAGGAAAATCAATCTTTACCTTATGTTTATCTCCCTTAACTCCCTTTAGTGGCTTGGCCAGCTTTTGTTCTTCAAGATCCAATTCTTCTTCCACATCTTCATACTCTTTTTCCTCTTCTTCCTCAGAGTCACTCTCATCACCCACAACCATACCTCTTTTTTTACCTATTTCAATACTTTCCAGCCTTTCTACCAACCTATTTTGTAGTTCCTTCAACTTCCTAATCTCTCTCTCAGTCTTCTCTTCCATTTCTTGCATCTTCCTAGCCATATTGTTACCCTTAGGAGGCATCTTGTCCACTTTTCCTCACGCCTTCTTTCCTTTCAAAAGATCAGACCTATACTTTAATACCAATTGATGTAGAGTAGGTAGGAAATCAACTAATAATCACAAACCAAACTCTTTCAAACAACTTTGCAATCTTTAAAACCTTAACTTGCCCATATTCTACATTTCTTTCATATCTCTCTTCTAGCCATCCAAGCAAGGAATTTTGTGCATATCTCTCAAAATATTCCTCAAACCCACAAAAGAAATAACATTTCAAATACCCATTAAATATTTCTTCAACATATCTCAAAAGCACATACCTTCATTTTGGAACATCAACCTAAAAAATGGACTGGTATGCTAAATAGGGGCACAATTAACCCACTTTTACAAAGCAACGCCACCTTATACTTCCTGCCAACCCAAAATTCCTATGGAAAGTCCTTTAGCAACCTATAAAACCTCATAATCCATAATTTTTAACTAGAGAAATGCCCTCTAATTCAATGCAACTTGGATCAAAAAGACACTGTACGAGCCATACAAATTCTCTACAACAACAAGATTGATTTAAAAACACATAATTTTTAATGAAAAACCAGGGAATTCTTGTTGTTCAGTCTTCAATTACAATCTCCAACCCCTTGCCTCGAGGTTACCAAACTTTTTAAACATTAACCAACCTATTACAATGGTTCTAACTGCCCTTTGAATGCCCATGACTATTGGGCTTCCTCAATTTGCATTTTTGCATTTTGAACATATGACAATTTTGACAAAATTGCAAAATTTGACAAACCGACCTAGAACCAACACAAAAAATGACTTATTACATAGAAAGTGGTCTATTATGACCTTATTCAATGTCTTCTAAACTCTAAACAACTAAAACCAACTTAAGACCTCATTGGACCAAACTTTGCAAAAGATGAACTTGGTGCCCTTACACCATCAACTTATGTGTAAAATAGGACAAATAAAGTATGAGTACATTGCATTTATGAAAAAAATAAAATTTTGAGTAAAATAAGAGAAAAATGGCAAGGTGTTCACTTTTCTCGTCTATACTAATCTATTAATATTTACATTTTTCTTTTGGAATAGAGTTTTCTTATAACATAATGTGTGACATAATTGACATTCTTCCTCTTTCAAAAACAAGGAATAATTTTATTTAATTTTTTGTAAAGCTAAATTAAAATTTAATAGCATTAGTACTAGCACTTGCACTAGGGGGTGCAAGGATTACATCGATAGAAAAAAAAAATATAGAAATAAACATGTAAAGGGAGTGTAGTTTAAAATATATACAATCTTATTTGTAAAATATATTTGGAGATTGAAAACTAAATGAAAGATTTTCAGCAATGTCAATTGTGAGTTGCAAAACTTACAAGATGTATGTATGACATAATTGATGATATTGTATCTGATGATTTTGTGTGCTAGTATGGAATGATACGACACAAAAATTTTCTCCATTCCTTTTTTTCCTACATAATCAATGAAAAAGTCACATTAAAAGTGAAAGTAGTTGTTGGTCAAAAAATAATAGATTGATAGCATGGTCAACACATCCATGCACAAATATACCAATTTAGAACATCCACCTGCATGCAATTAAGTTGTATAAATATACAAATATTAATGTGTATATTATGCACAAATTGTGTCATGTTGTCAACAATCCAGTGAAAAAAATGGAGACGTTGCAGAAAAATTTTAGGAAGCCCTACCACATCAAAGTTTTTAAAAATGAGATTGACCGACACCAATCTCCCCACAATTGTTGCTTCAATCTATTCACAATGAAGACAAAGTGGATTTGAAAATGTCAAATCTAATGACCAAAAAAAAGAAATTAAGTGACAAATTGAGGCCTTCAAACCACAGAAGATGGACTTGTCTGGTGTATAGTTGCTGCTCTGAATGTGAATTTGTGTGTACATTATGCAATCCATTTATAGACTTGTAGATAGCAAAACATTCTAGGTGGTGATGAAGTAAACAAGTAATACATTAAAAGTAAATAAAATATGGGAGAAGAAATCCATTTGAATCAAATATTTATGGCAAGAATGCGTCTACATTTACTGAGGACAACTCACCATCCATATATTAATTTGCATTTACTGTAAGCAGAAAAAGAAAGTATCATTGCTACAGATCAAGGTTAAACTCAACTATCTGATTAAAATTTATTACAAATAAGAAAGTATATCACTTACAAGAGAAAATATATTAAAGAACATTCTTAATTATTCTAATATCATTTGATTCCTTAAACCAAATTCACCCAACAATGCATTTTGTGAAACTTACATACAGTGATCATGGATAATGCCTTTTATGTGCTATGTTTATACATCTAACAGATAGTAATACTACATATTGACTTATTTGGGCAGCTTAAACTTACATATTAGCTTTTCATTCAATGCATTTTGTAAAACTTACATACAATGATCATGGATAATGAAATATTTTATTTACTATTTTTATACATCTGTCATACAGTAATAATACATATCAACTTATTTGGACAACTTAAACTTACATATTGACTTTTCATTCAATGCATTTTTTAAAACTTACATATAGTGATCATGGATAATGAAATCTTTTATGTGCTATGTTTATACATCTGTCATACAGTAAAACTACATATTGACTTATTTGGAAGCTTAAACTTGAAGACTAACAAGCTAATTTGGCATAAGGTGTGTTGAAAGTTAATACATTTCATCTTTCACAAACATTCATGTGCTCAAGAATAAGTGAAGGTTGGATTCCTTTTGAATTTGGGAATGAGGCCAATATTTTAAGGTAAATAGAAATGAAATTCCATTATGAAAAGGGTGGATTGGCAAGGTCAGATTCGCTTCTGAATCTGGTAATGAGGCTGAAACTCAAAAGACCAAAATCTAATAGATAAAGGTAGGAAGAAAGTAAACGACCTATGATGACAAATGCATTTTATTTATCTAAAGAATAAGTTTAATTTTTACATGGAATAACTATGATAAGTGATAATACATTACTTGTTTCCCAACAATTTATGTAGTATTATTATAAGCTCTTCTTCATCTAGTGAAATGTTACCTCGTTTGACCTTGGACTAAGGTAATTAAACCATCGTAGAATGCTTTAAACCTGAATACAATCAGGTTTTGATTAACTGTATAAACACAATTTTTTCACAGTTTATGATAATTTTAGATCACAAACTACCATCTATGATGAAAGAGGAAATGAAGGTTATATCTTGAAGAATTGGCATGGTTGATCTACCACAAGCTTTTTCAAAGGTTTACACTACAAGAGGCACATACATAAACAATCTATAATTATAGAATTCTCATGTTCACAAAAGAGGATCTATATGTGCATGAATATCTCTGTGAGCATAGTTCTAGCAGCCATTGCATTTACAACATTACTAGTGGCTGGTATCAATTCAACAATAAGAAATTTTGTCAAGAAAATTGTCACAAAAATATCCTCAAGAACAAGAAAAACAAAATAAATAGAAGTTTAAAACCACCAAATAAATGTAAACTTCATTTCACAGTTTAAAATATCTCTATGTGAAGAAACAAATAGGGGTCTAACACTAGGTATTAGAACAATATCTTCATTTAACAAACAAAAAATTGTTTTAGAAAGAAATAAAACACAATAGAAAAT
The DNA here is from genome assembly GCA_007258455.2 of Sequoia sempervirens. NCBI lineage: Eukaryota > Viridiplantae > Streptophyta > Pinopsida > Cupressales > Cupressaceae > Sequoia > Sequoia sempervirens. Next base: position 259,097 of record VDFB02115856.1, on the reverse strand, counting down.
GACCTGACATCATACGGATTCTAGAAAAAACACTCATTGAAACCATGGCAAGTGACTTACCTTAAGATTCTGCACAAATTGTGTTGTGATGTCAATGATATCGATGAGAAAAAATGGGCAAAGCTTGTGGAAAAAATAATATGAAACCCTACCAAAGTAGAATCTTTTTTAAAATGAGGCAACCCAAAACTAATCTCCCTACAGCTGTTGTTTTAATCTATGCACAATAAATGAAAAGTAGAACTAAAAATATCAGAGTTTTAGAGCTACTAGATTCCTGAGCTTGAGACAAGAATTTTGCAGCCTTTCAAATGAAAATATTGGTCCAAGTTAAAATTTGTTTTCAAATTGAGACGAGAACATTTTAATTGCCTAAAAGTTGTTTTTCCCAGCGTGTCGTTTTGCCTAGCTTTGCTCCCATTTGGCCTTGAGCCTTTTCAACTTTGAATCTAGGAAAAAACACCATGGCAAGTGACTTAGCTCAATATTCTGTAAAAAATGTGTCATGTTGTCAATGATGGCAATGTGAAAAATGGGCAGAGTTTGGAAGAAAAATATGACAATGAGATGAACCAAAACTAGAAGCAAAAATTTATAAATGATGAGACGAACCAAAACCAATCTCCATATTGTGATTGCTTCAAGTTGTTCAAAACTGTTCACAATTAATGAAAGTTGGATTGAAATATCATTGACACCATAGTTATGGAGGCATTTATGGCACTGCATTCACAAATAAATTTGATAGGATTTTATAGCTACCAAATTCATTGGAAGATTTCCTTTCCTACGGAAATAGATTTGGTGACTAAAAACCATTAACCACTTGCATTTTAATGACATGTGTGAGATAGGTTTATAATTCTGTATTATTTTTAGAAATGACAAACAACAAAAAAGATGGTTTGCAGTGAGTTGTTTCCAGGCGCGAGACAAGGTTACGGCAAAAACCTCCCACTATATATAGCCTATTAGCTAATAACTAAGAATTAATTTTTTTTAATTAAGTTGTATCATAATATTCTCATTATGTGTAATTGATAAAATAATCTTGAGACTCTTAACCCCATGAAAATAACCTTTGGATAGAATTATTAATCTTAATTTTGATGGTGCCTCTAGAGGTAAGCTAGGGCTAGTAGATGTCAAGAGCATTGCCAAAAATTCCTCAAGACATTTCTTAAGAGGAGGTCTTTTTCCTAAACTCCAGAACAAATAATGAAATAGACTTAGAGGTTCTTAAAGGTATCAATGTTATGGCCAAGTGGAATGAAGGAAATTGATGACATAGAGAGAAATTCACATCATTATTGTTGGATTGGTCAAAGGTGCTCATATTAATTGTCCAAGCTAAATAATTTTTCTTTTGAAATCCTATAATTTGTTCCATTTATTCAAGGATGTCATCTTGCTTCATCACTTTAGGGAATGTAACAAGGTTGTGATCTTTTGGCATAGCTCCCCTTCTCAGCCTTGGTAGGAAATGAACCAAAGGAATGGGAGGGTAGACCCTCCATTCTTTGTACATTCTTATATCCCTCATGGAGAGTTCTTACCCAATTTTATTTCCCCTCTCTAGGAGGGTGTTTATCTTTTTATTTCATCCTCTTTGATTACAAATTATGTTCCTAACCCTTTAGGAGTTATACCAAGTGTTTAGGCTTACACTTATCACAATGGGTGTTTATTGCCTCTTGAATGTAAATTTATGAGGAAGGATGACAATTCCAAATGTAAGGTGCATGCCCTCTCTAGCTCATGGTGTATGTGAATGAATTTATTTGGTAGAGATAAGATGGTTAACTTCCCCACTATGTTTAGTGGCTTGTTTACTATTCATGTTCTTATTTTTTAGGGATCCCACACATCAATCTCTGCAACTATCAAAGATGCAATCATGTAGTGACACTTTGTGCAACTCCCTTTATGGAGGTGCAATGTTAGATCAAAGGCTTAGGAACACAATTTTTATTTTAGATTTACAATTTGAAACTTATTAAGCTTTTATTTTCCAAAGAAAGATTGGCAACATTAGGATCCTTCAAACCAAGGCCTCCATTTCTATTAAATTCAAGGGAAATTGGAGGCAAGGGATCCAAACTTGACCACAAAGAATGGGTTCTCAATATGGTGCTCCTTAGCTAAAAATATTGTCATTTGTGAGAGATTTGGTGAGGATGGATTAATAGTTTTTTGAAACTTTTTTAAGTTAAAAGATTTATGGAACTCTAATTTTTTATTTTTTTAAAAAAATCATTAGTATTTGAAAAGTTATTTTTAAAATTTTATAACTTTATTTTAAACTACATAAATGAATTAAGAAAGAAAATGTTTAAATTAATTAAATCAAATAAATTTGATTAGTGTTAATGGTAGTATAATATAGATCTTCATAATGAAAACAATCGAAACAAAATAAATATTAAATTATACTTTCATAATTTTTAACTTAAAATATTTATAATTGAAATAAACTAGTTTATATTTTTAAAAGATGTAGAGAGAAATTTTTGTCATAATTTTAAAAAATTTAAATGAAAACAAAAGAAATTTTTTTCTTATGTTATATTATTAAATATATAATGATTATTTTAAATAAGAGATTTATTAGTAAAACGTGTAAATATTGGAAAAAAACATGTATAGATAAGGGAAATTCCAATAACAAGAATACAAAATAGTCTAACTTAGAGTTTAATGACATCAAAGGATGTAGTGTAAATATAATACATATAAATGTATGAAATTCAATTAAGATTTATTGTTTTCATTCTTTCAACATTGTCTTTGTTCATGTAAACACTTTTTTTTTAATAAATAAAAGTTGCTATTACTTGTTCAAAATCATGACTTATTCTAGTATAGAGGGGAGGGACAATGAATATATAATGTAAGATGAAAAATAAAAGTAGAAAAATATTTAGGTTTTCCCTAACTAAAATGACTAAACATATGAAATAATCATGTGTCTATCATAATGTATGTTGTCTTATTTGTGGGCACATATTGAGTAAAGGTATGTATTTACACCATAGGTAAATTATAATTTTGGTTTACAACAAACATTACAAACAAAGTATTGTTTCATATTATTTAAAACAATTATTGAGTTCTTGTAAAAGGTGTGACAAGATTTTTCTAGATTTTGTTTAAGATAAGATTGTATATATCTTATCAATGAAGTTAATATTGATTGAATTTTTTGGGTGACATATCTCACCATAGATTTGCACATACTTTTAGATTTATATGTCTTTTCAATATCATGATATATACAACATTATTCAATATTATTCAAGACATTAATATGATTGTGAAATTCAACCAAGAAAAATAATGAATTCTAAATCCAATGAAAATATTTTGTTGGACCTATCATGTCTATAAACTAATTCCAAATATTTTTCATTGTAAGTAGAAATACCTTTCAAATTAATTTATTTTGCCACATATCCTATCTATATAACACTATTCCTTGTCACTCAAAGCATTAATAGGGTTGATAATGTAACCAAAAAATTTAATGCAGTACGATTTCTTTTCAAAATTGAATGATAATTTATTTTCATAGAAATTGAATGATAATTTATTTTCATTGTAAGTAAAAATACCTTTCTTTCTTTCTTTTGCAACCTATCATATCTATAATAGTATTCTTTGTCACTCAAAAAGGGTTGACAACTTAGTCAAAAAATTTAATGCATTACAATTTTTTTTAATTAACAATTTATTTTTGCAATGGTTGCTTTTATCTTGGAATGTGAGAGGGCTTTCCCACCCTCATCACAAATTTAAAGTCAAGGAGTCTCTTGAGAAATGGAAGCCTAATGTACTTATGTTACAAGAAGTTAAGATTGGTAATGAATGTTTAATTATGTCTCTTTTCAATCTATGGAAAGATGTTATGTTTGTTCATACCTTGCATAAGGAGGGCAGTGGTGGGGCTGTTTTCAAATTGGCTTCTTCAATTTCCAAACATGTCATTGATAAGGGTGAGCTTGACGTAGCCCATAACTGTGCTTGGGCCCTCACCTTTATCAATGCACAACCTCTTGGTTTTTGTTCAATTTATGCACCTAACAATCCGAGAGAAAGAGTTGCTCTTTGGGACTAGATGTATAAGAACCTTCCTATTGCTGATTGGGTGTTGCAAGGAAACTTTAACATGGTGGAACATCACAAGGATCATAGTTGGTTTAATCATTTTAAGCTCAACCAGGAAGAATTTGACAAATGGATTTATTGTAGGAATGTGCTTGGAGTTGCCGATCCTCTTCACAACCAATTCTCTTGTCATGCAAATAACTGGTACACTTGGTCTAATTGTAGATTAGGTAACGATAGGAAGCTGAGCAAATTGGATCATTTCTATTTATCTCTGAATCTCAAGTTGGATAAGTTATCTTAGGATTTTTGGGTTTTAGTGGATTATTCCACAACTCTATCTGATCATTATCCAATTGTTTGTTCTTTGTCCTCTTCAGAGAATGTTGAGGCTGATTCTTCTTCTCAACTTTCTTTCAAGCTTAATATTTCTCATCTTAAAAATAAAGAATGTGTTTCAGCTTTAGTGGGGATTTGGAACTCTATTCCTAAACCTCTTGAAGGAGATTCATGGGTGAGATGGTGGCTTTCTGCTATATCACAATGTATTGAGTTTCTTTGTTCATTCGGAAGAAGAATGGCTTGGAAACATAAACGTAGTGAAAAATCTCTTCAAGGACAACTAGAACTTGCTCAAACAAAACTTAATCTTGATCCTCTCAATGAAAATCTTCAAAAACATATTGTTGTTATGAAAGCTCAGCTGTGAAAGCTTGATCATTATAGAGGATAGAGTGCCAAAATTAGTGCCAAAATTCAATGGATCAATGAAGGAAACAAGGGTAATATTTTTTTAATCATCTTAACTATAAGCATGAAAAAGAGAAAATTGAAGCTATAAGGGATGAAAGTGGACACCATACTGATCAAGCAAAAATTATTAATCTGTTTCATAGTTTTTATGAAAGGTTGTTTAGAGAAGAAAATAATTGGACTGATATCCAACAGGCATTGGAAGATAACATACAAGAATTTATTCCTAATATGATTGATCCTGGTTATAGAAAATATTTGGATAGAATTCTCTCTTTGGAGGAAATTGAACGTGCTTTATTTTCTATGAAACCAAATAAAAGTCCTGGCTTTGATGGTCTTCCCGCTGAATTTTATCAAACTATGTGGAAGCATATTAAGGATGATTTTTATATGCTATATTTGGAAGCTTTTCAAAGTGGTTCTTTGGGTCCTATTATCAACAAAGGTATTATCAAACTTATTCCTAAGGGGAAGAATGAGGATACCATTGCTGGTTGGCATCCAATTACGTTACTAAACACTTCATATAAAATTATTGCAAAGGCTTTAGCAATTAGAATTAAGCCCATTTTTCAAATGATTGTGAGAGCTAAGCAAATGAGGTTTTTAAAAGGTAGATATATCCTTGATAACCTTATGCTAGCTTGGGAGACTATGGAATGGGCACAACAATCAGACCAAAATGCTTTGATAGTCAAGCTGGATTTTGACAATGCCTACGATAGAATTCGTTGGAGCTTTATCCTTAAAATGCTTCATTGGTTGGGTTTTGGTCCTAAAATTTAAAAGCATGTTCAAATGTTGTTTCAAGATTCTAATTCTCATTTGATTATTAATAAAAATATGTCTAACTCCTTTGAGTTACAACGTTCCATAAGGCAGGATGTCCCCTTTCTCCCTTTTTGTATGTTCTTACAGCTGATGCCTTGGATTATTTTCTGCATAAATCTCATCAAATGAAACTTATCAAAGGGATTTCTATCCCTCAAAACCAGGTGGTTATTAATTCCCACTTTGTTGATGATAGTATGCTATTCTTGCATAATTTTGAAGAGGAGGTGAACAATGCTTTGGAAATTGTTAACTTGTACTGCGAGTTATCTGGCTCCCTTATTGCTCATAATAAAAATTAGTTTTTAATGACTCAGCCTTATGCTAAGCCACAATGGATACCGAAATAATGGAGGCAAATTAAGCATGGTGAGATAACTAGATATCTAGGTATACCCTTTGGTTTGGGAGTTTCTCTTTCTGATATGTGGACTTGGTTCTTAAATAGAATTAAACATAAGTTGTTCAATTTTGGCAATAAATTTTTGTCCTTGGTTGGCAAGATCCAAGTGGCTAATAAGATTCTCATTGCTTCCCATTTGTACTGCTCTTCTTGTTGGATGCCTTCCAAACAAGGCTACAAGGAGCTCAATAAAATAATCTATAAATTCTTGTGGTCCAGATGGGATGGTAATGGTGGTTTTGTTGCTTCTTCATGGTCTCATTGTATTCAGCCAAAACACAAAGGAGGACTGGGGCTTATTGATCCCCAAACCTAAGGGATTTGCCTTGCTACAAAATGGATTATAAGAGCTTCCAGCGGAGATGAACCATGGAAGATTTTAGTTCGTCAAAGAATTATGGATGCTTCTATTAAGAAGAAATGACAAGAGGTTCATTGGTTGGATAAAATGCTTTTACCTTCTCACTTTAGAATCAAATCCTCTTTTCCCCTCCAGTCTATTTGGAAAGCTTGGCAAAAAGTTAGCTTTTTTAAAAATTGGAATGGATCTCCCTTATAGACAGGGTTTAGCTCTATTTCTATGTCAATATGGTGGAACTAAATAATTTCTTATCATGATCTTCCATTGGCTTTATGTTTCCCAAGACAAGCTCATTATTTGTTTAAAAAGGGAGTTCGACAATTTAAAGATCTTTGGGATTTTGACATTTTTTATTGGGTTCCTTGGAACATCATTAAGGAGCAATATGGGTTGAATTCTAGTTATGAACAATTCATAATTTTTTATTAAATCGCTAGTGCGGGTTGATCTAATGATGAAGTTTTGTACTTCAAGGGATTGCTTCTTCTTTAGAGATTGGAAATGGTTATCTTACATTCACTTCAATAATCTTCCTTTAAAAAATGTTTATTTAAAGTTGTTGCCTAGTTAGAATATTACTAATCATTTGAATCAAAAGTGGAAATGTAGACTCAACACTAAATTTTGGTGTAAACTTGATCATAATGTTATACAAATTTTGTCTATGTAATTGTATTTTATGGTTGATATCTTGTACTGCTTCAATGAACGTCATTGGCTCTTGTATACATTGTATAGTTTCTTTGGCATTTTGGCTAGTCATGTTTTACAACTACTGTTGGTAGCTTTATTCTTGTAAATTCTTTTGCTTTGTTCAATACAAAAAAAAAATCAACCAATAAAAATACACACTAATGTCAAAATGTATGACATATACAATAGTGTTTATGTCATTTAAGCAATTAATATAGTTGATATTTGATTCAATGAGTTAGGTAAATATAGATTTTTTATTTTCTTTAAAAAAGAATTTTGTACTGAGTGTTCTCCATATGAACAAATAAAAGAAATAAAGATAATTTTTTTACAATTATTTAAAATAGAAAATTAAATAAGACTAAAATTTTCGCTTACAATTATTTAAAATAGAAAATTAAATACAAACTATAGAATTTTTGCACAATTTTTTTAATTCTATATGATGATTGGCTAAATTGATGAATGAAATTGAATGCAATGGATGAATAAGTATTCCATAACTAATAAAGTGAACAATGTAAATGGAATAAAATAATTCTTAAATAAATAAAATAGCTCTAAATTAATATTTCTTCACTTCTTTTTAGATAGATGTATTTAATTTATATATTTTTGTCTAATTTTTTTAAACGTATTTAAATATAACTTTGTATATTGTAGATAATAAGTGAAGAATAAATAATTTGATAATATCTACAAGATCTAGTGATTTATAGGATCAATAGTTATAGTAAAAGAACACATGGGCTCTACAAAATATCCTGTATAATTCTCCAACCCTTCTTGACATCAAATCTTTTACTGTGGATCTCAATCAAAAACCTTGTTATTACGACTAACCTAATCTCTTGGAATGAGGTAATTAGGCTGTCAACTTCCTATTTCATACAAACACCGCCAATCTTTTGTTGCAAAAAGGACATGTTCATTTCCTATGCTTCCTTAAGTTTTGTCTACCTACCGATCTCACATCTAAGATGATGCAATCTTCACGATGTTGTGTCACTATGTCTTCATCACTCCCTTGTTGAAAAATAGGCATGTTCATTACTCACTCTTAAGTTTCGTCCACCTACCAATCTCACATCTAAGATGGTACAATTTAGTCCTCAACTGGACAATCAACATCTTCACCTTCTCTTTAATTTCTACTCTTATGCACAAGTTTTTCCATCATAATATCACGTGGGTTTAAACTCTTCAACATAACTATGTTTTCTTCTAACTAATTTGTTCTGTCAACATGGCAGTCCTGAACTTTTGTCTCACATACTTTTTTAGCTTCTCATTAGCAATTGGGCACTTTGCAAATTAATGTCTCATTTACTCCTCCATTTCTTATTACGTTGCAAGTTGATGTCTCATTTACTCCTCCATTTATTATTGCCTTATATCCATATATTCTTTTCTTGATTGAACTTTTCCTCGATCACCATTTTAAATCAATGACAAGTTATCTAAATCATTACCAATGCCCCCCAATATTTAAGATTACTTTCCTCTACCTCCATTTATAACCTAACATCCTATTGCCTTAAACTTTATTTAGTACTAAACTTTCCACCCCTATCTTCATTCTTTTTGTGCTCCCTGTCTTCCAACAGCTTCAAGCCCTCGGTGGATTAAGTGCCCCATAATTACATGAAATAAGCTGTGGGGGGCTCTGCAAATATATACCTTAAAAAAACTGATTATTTACAAGAAGTTGAATTTCTGAAATCTGTTCAGAGGGGACACAGTCCACCCAGAATTGACGCTTCTGCAAAAACAGATTGTGTACATTATTGAAATGACAGGCAATCTCCCTCGTGCTACACAACGTAAGAAAACAAATTTTACCTACAACCTGTACAGCTTACAGTTGCCCTACAAAACTGATAAAATGAATAAGTGTCTTCTCTTCTCATGTTGAAGGGACTGCTGGGGTTGGTATAAAATGTTCCCACCTTCACCCATCAACTTCCATCCACTTCAGTTTTTAACATTTTTTCTCAGGGTACCAAATGATGTACAAATATTGCTTTGATATTCCAATTATTTAGTTTGGTTGGTCCATACCCTCATATCTAAAGGCCATCTTTTGATAAAGGATGTTTATGCTATTGATTAAATTTAAAAGCTAAATGTATTCTTACAAAAATTAAAACTATAATATAAAATATTTGTGAAATCCCGCACTTTCTTAGTTCATATAAACTCCTTGTAATGATTTGATCTCATATTGCTAAGAATTATGAGACAAGGGTCAATTTTAAGATATTACATGTAAAAAAGATTTTGTTAATAAGAAAAAATGCTAGATTGGGGACCATCTTGAAATGAAAAAGAGACCATCTTGAAATAAACATTCTTTTGAAAAGATTGGGGACCATCTCGAAATGAAAAAGACACCATCTCGAAATAAACATTTTTTTGAAAATATTGGGGACCATCTCGAAATGAAAAAGACGCCATCTCAAAATAAACATTCTTTTGAAAAGATTGGGGACCATCTCGAAATGAAAAAGATGCCATCTCAAAATAAACATTCTTTTGAAAAGATTGGGGACCATCTCGAAATTAAAAGACACCACAAAATCCATCACTTACTTTATTAACGTATACATACAATTGGATTGTAATTAGTTTAATACCGGATTATTACAAATTGTGAGACAACAATTACTTTTAAGGTTATATGCCTATGAGGAAATAAAGGCACTATCCTAAGCTTATGCCATATCTGAATAAAAAATGTTAAGAGTATATGAGTACTAAACAATGATTCATGCTTATTTGTTATATCTTGAATAGAAGATTCACTTACAATTAACTTGTTGGTACATTGTGGTTAGAATCTAAACTGGAAAAGTGATGATATGACTAAGGTGATCTTGCATAGAGAATCTTATTGTTGTAGACTAGGTTGTGATGTGCAGTCTTGTACTAGATTATGTCATGTTGTGTAGTCATGTCCAACCTATGTGGCTTTATCTTCTATCAATGAGTTTGACGTTTCTACTCACCTTCACTCTTGTACCTCCTTTTTTTAATTTTTTGTTGTGCTCAAAAGTATAGTGGAACTTTCTTTGAGGCGAAGAGATCAACCTTAGGCTTGTCTCAATTGTAATTAAGCCTCTAGAAGAAAGTACAAGTTTGCAGTCACGTCAATCACATGATGAAAATACAAAAGTTTGATGCATGGATATATTAGTGTAGATGTTAAGATGCTTTATAATCAAATATTTCCTTAGAACGATTGTATGATCTCCTTGATGCTTGTTAAGTACCTAAGAATGTCTATAAATACATGTCCTCAATCGCTTAATTAAAGAAAAAATAATATATGAATTGATAAACAATAAGAAATCAATAAATGGTAACCCACTCATAACTTTTCACCAACTCCTAAAAGAAAGAAAGAACAATTTTTGAAACTATTTACTTACAGGCCTATCTCCCAGTTCTAATCAGTATTTGATGATTTACAGAAAATTAAATAAGAATTAGACTATTCACTTTTTTCTGTTGACAAATAGCTAGCTCAAGAATATAAGAAACATTACAAGGATTTCAATCATCTCAGAGCCTCAATATATAAACTATAACACGCCCTCCTAGGCCCGATTCACGAACCAAAAGATGGTTAAAAGAAGCCCCTGAAAACCAATAAAAGAATGGGAAAACCAATAATTGAAGTGGCATGCAGAATACTGTTTTTATCGTAAATGAGATTCCATTCTCCAATTTGTCTATTGGACTTACAATATGATAAAAGAGAATCAAAAGAAATTAAAAAATAATAATAATATTTGTTTTTGGGTATGTATGATTGCATTAGTTTGGTTTGTTCTTGTATCAAACACATCGAGTAATTGGAAAATGTTTCATGAGTTTGGAGTTGAAGAATATTTTACGAATCTTAGAATTGAGATTCCATTTTTTTTAGATCGTTTAAAGTGTTCCTTTGTTGTCTTTCTTGCCCCTCCTTGTTAAACATTTGGCATTTATTTTCTTACCCCATTTGGAATCTACCACCATCTCTATCTCCTCATACTTTGAACACATATTTGATTTGTTGAATATTGGTGAATTTATTTCGTCAAGATTCTTTTTCAAATCTTCTCACCTCTTCGTTTTAGTTTTACATATGTTCATCAACTATCTCCTTTGATCTATGCCCCTTTCACAAACCTTGTGAAAGGATACTTAACACATCTTTCTAGAAAATTCACCACCTTCTATGGAACTCCATTCATCTTAACCATTGTTCCATCTCCCTCTAGATTTTGTCTAAAATCAACTTTTCTAAGTTCAAACACACTATAGGATTAGTATCTACCTCTACATTTTCTTTTAACAAACTCAAAATAAACCTTCTTCCATCCTTCATAATGGCATAAGTATTCTTCCTTCCATCAAATACAACTTCTCATCAATCAATCTAAGGCCTTCATAAATTCCTAACAAGACATGATAGGCATCCATAGGCATAACTTCACATAGGATCTCATTATTTTATGAAGCAATTTGCAAACTTGCTAAGCACTATTCATTTGTACTACCAATTAATATTCCTTTTGTAACCATCAAATCTACTGTATGAACTAGAATGATCATTTTATTTAAACCAACTTCTCTACTTTTCACTAGAGACTAGGTTATATGTGCTACCATTATCAACAATCACTTTACAACACTTACCTCTAGATTTGTATAGAGTTTAGAAAAGACTCCTCCTTTGCAATGGCTCATTCTCATCTACAACTAGTTCCATCAACACTCTTTTCAACATAAGAGATTCTCCTCACTTTGGTTCCTTTGAATGTCTAGGTGATGCAACACCTTCTTCATCTACTTGAATTAGGTGGTTTCTAGCAATGCCCCCCTCTACTATTGTTTAGTTGTGTTTGTGGACATTCAAATGTCCTATGACTAACTTTCTCCACACTTTTAACAAGCTTCAAGGAACCCTCCACCTTTTTCTCTACTATTGTTTCTTTATCTTGTTGACAAATACTCTTTTCCCTCCATGTCTTAAATTGAGTCATTATGTCACAAAGTACTTGTTTCTTCATTAGATGTTTGTTTTCCATTGCTACTATCTACTTGTTGTCTTCCAACAAAGGACTTTCTTCTCCCTCTTGAATTATTTTGTTGCCTTGTTGGAAAATTAACTTTTACTTTTAAGGAAAACTAATATGCCTCCTCCATAATACTAATTTTCAACATATTCATTTCATCCCAAATATTGAATCTCCACCCATTTACATATCTTTATACTATCTCTTTATCCATTACATAATATCCTGATTTGATTACCACTTTATTGAACTCTTATGTATATTATTTTACACTCTTTTCCTTATGTCTTAAGTTTTGAAGCCTTTTTAATAACTCCAACTTGAGCTCTAGGAAGAAATTTTCCTTTTAATATACCAACCATTATATTCCACTAGTTGATTCTCATTTCCTATTTTTTCTATTTCTCATTATAACTCTATCTACTAAAGAGATGCATGTCCCTAAGATTGGTTTGTGCCATCTTCGTCTATGAGGATCTTTGTTGGTGTGTGTTCATCATAGGTCCTATTCACACTAGTCTAGTTTACTTAGGGCACATGTATAGGATACTTATCACTCTATGTCTTATATTATAAGATTAAAAAATTTGTCATAATCCTATGTCTCACTTTGGTTTATATAACCAAGGGCCTTTCATACCTCTAATCAATTGTACATATTCATTATATTTGTGTTTTTTTGATAGAAATAACTTGTCATATTAATTTTCTCATTTTATTGTGCTCTCCATTAGGCCTCTACATCTTGTGTGGCTACCTTCATAGCCAAATATTAAATGGTATCAAAGCAAATTGAGTTCCTTTAGTTATTATTTTTGAGAGATCTTGAGTGCGGATCTTGGTGGATCTTGAAAAGTTGAGTATTCTCTTCACTTGCATCAAATGATGACTTGGAAAATTAGAAAAAAACTTGATAGAAATACCAAATTTTGTAGGGATTCCTCTTTGTGGTTTTGTATTGTAGGTTTATTTTGAAGCATGCTAGTGCAAATTTGAGTCCATCATTGAGTTCTAGGTGTCCAAAAAAAATATTTTAGCCTTTTGATTTATCCAAATTAGACATGTGAGGTCAAATCTAAAAAGGTTTGATGTTGGGACGAGGTTGTCCGATCTAGAAGGTAGCTATGATTTGAAATTGTTTTAGGTAAAATAACCCTATCATTGCATGTAGAAGCCCCAAGAACCTAAGGATCAACTATCAATTTTCCAAAGTCAGACACTTTCACCTAAAGCCATGAAGAAAAAATTGGTCTCCTTGGTCATGAAGACCATACCATCAAAATATTCATAGAATATTATCTACACTTGTATAAGCATGTGTCAATCTATAGTATGTACAATATGATTTTTAAATTATAAATATTTTATTTTTCTAATTTAAAAATATTTTAATATAAAAATAACATGCAGGGTATTGTTGTACCCTGCACAGACATGTGTTAGAGACTACAAGGTGTGTAATTTTTTCAAGAATGCTACTGGTGTTGTCATTGATGTCAATAGTATGGAGATGGTTAGTTTTTTCAAGTGCTTGTGCTAGTATGGATGTGCTATGATCCAATAAGAAGGTGTTGCGATGTTTTCATCAATGTTATTAATTTCTTGATGGATAAGAGTTGCATTTGTAGTAGGTTCACTTGGTTTTCAAGTTCTTTTGAGAAAATCTGAATAAAAGAGTGTGCAATGCAACAAAGGTGTGTTTAGAAGTATGCTCCACATTTCTTCCTCATGGAAGATATGCTTATCCAGTTTGGATATGATGATCAAAGGTGTTTAGAGGTTCTACATGCAGATTTTTAGGTTTCAGTTCATTTTGTAGTGAAAGTGATGTAGTAGCATCCCAGGTTTCAAACAATCTTGCATTAACCAAAAATATCTACATTCATGTTTTCTTGCATTTCAGTAGTTATCTATTTGGACCCAGTCTCAGTATTTCATACCACATTGTACCGCATTGCAACATTAGAGCTCACAGAGTAGGATGTATGATCTTCATGGCTACATATACATCATATCCAAAATTAAAGTGTTTTGGAGATTCCAATACGAAGTTTTTGCTAACAGAATATCAATTGCATTTGGACAGAGCATTCACTAACCAATCTTGGTTTTTCAAGTGTGTGGACCTATCCCATGACTTGCGGAGCTCAGGAAACCATTTCATAAGGATGCAAATTCATTGAGGAACCTTAGTTCTGATGCACATCATGTTTGTCCAAGGATCAAAGGAAATTCATATGTTTTGGTTGACCTTTCACACATTTCATCAACTTGGGAGTTGAGACCTCTTAAGGCCGACACAGACATTTTCTGGAGCTAGTAATTAGTATATATGTGCATTGTGTAATTGCATTAATCATTATCATCATCATCATCAGTAGAGATAGATAATAGATAAGGGCTTTGACCCGCATTGTATTTCTGGGCTTAACGTCATATCATTCTGTAATTCTATAGGTCGGAAGGCAGGGCATGTTGCCAGTGAATAATTGATCATTCTCTATATTTCCATGTGAGATTTCCATTCCAATTCTTTGAGTTTCCATTGTGTTTACTCTTGCTGCAAAGTTGGAAAATCCTATTTCTGGACCCTCCATCATTGACTATGCCAAGTGGTATCAGAGCGAGTTTGTGAACTTTGGGAGAGTGAAGGTGGACAGATCGCTGACTTGAGGTAGTTGCACCAGAGAAAGTTTGTGAAGTTGAGTAAGGCATTTTGTAATACCTTTGTGTGGACAAATTGTTGACTTGAGGAACCCTACTTGTGTTTGTCAACAAATTGCTGATTGTGAGGAAGTTGTGACCCTATAACCAGATCGCCGACTTGAGGCATTTGCACCAGATCCTAGGAAGAGATACCAATGGGGAGAATTCATACTACTATTAATGTTGCTAGAAGGATAGATGAAATGATGGAGATGATGTGAACAATGAAAGTAAGATTGGATGTTGTGGAAGAAGACAAAAGAAAAGGCTTGAACCCTAGACGTAATGATGATGAAGTTCAAGCTGCAGAGTGAGTTGAAGAAACCTCTAAGGAGGAAGAATCCGATCAGATGAAGATGATGAAGGCTATTTCAAAGATAGGAAAGCGACCTAGAATGGATATTTTGAACTATACCAGTAACCTAAACCCTGAGGAGTTGATTGATTGGATAAATGGCATTGAAGAATACTTTGAATATGAGGGAATTGAAGATCCAGAGAGGGTGAGATTTGCGAAGACTAAGTTGAAAGGACATGCATCAATATAGTGGAAGGAAGTTCAATTGGAGAGAAATAGAAGGGTGAAGAGAAGATTGTTAAATGGGATAGAATGGTGATAAAATTGAAGAACTAGTTTATACCCGTGGACTATGAGTTGGAGCTGCTAAGGAGATTGCAAATCCTGAGACAAAAGGAAAAGACTGTGAAAGAGTACATTGAGGAATTTCATAAGATCATTATCAGAACCAGACATAGTGAAGAAAGCAAGGAGAAAGTGGCAAGATATATCAATGGGCTGAGGATGAACATTCAGGAAGAGTTGAGTCTAGTAAGGATGAGTTCGTTAGAGGAAGCATACCAGTTTGTGTTAAAGGTGGAGGAAAAGCTAAACAAGAGGCATGAACAAAGGCAGAGAGGAAGAGGAGGTAGATTTCAGAGAGGAAGGTCACATTCTGGAGGAGAAAGAACATATGTGGAGAAAAGAAAGGGAAAGGATTCATACTGCAAGGAGGAGAAGGATTCCAATTCATACCAGAAGGGGAGAGATGACATAAATTATTACAGCTACAATAGAGGAGGCTACAATTCTCACCACAATGATAGATACCAAAGAGATGGGAAGGGATATGACAAGATAACTTTTAGAGGAACCTGTTTGAAGTGTGGAGGTGAAGGACATAGAGAATTTGAGTGTCACCAAGAAAGTAAGAAGAATGAAAATCATGCAAGAACTAGATATGCGGAGGAAGAACTAGTGAAATCACCAAGTTCCAAAGGAAGTCCTAAAAAGGGTGAATCATTATTCATGAGGAGAGCATTGTTCCAGGAGAAAGAGGTACCTAAGGAAGCATCACAAAGGAAAATTTTGTTCTAGACGAGACGCAAGGCAAGAGGTAAGTGTTGCAAAGTTATCATTGATAGTGGTAGTATAGATAACCTAGTTTATGAGGAAATGGTGACAAAGTTGAATTTGGAAAGATGAAAACATCTGAAGCCATATAGGATAGCCTGGGTTCAAGATAAGCACAAGATACTGGTAAGTGGACAATGTCTAGTGAAATTCAAAATAGGATCATATCATGATGAAGTACTATGTGATATCATGCCAATGGATGTATGCCATATGTTGTTGGGTAGACCTTGGAAGTATGATAAGAAAATCTATACATGATGGGAGAAAGAATACCTATACCATAATGTCCAATGGAAAGAGAATCACACTAGCACCTTTGGAAGATGAACCTGAAAGTGAAGTATGTAGAACAACTAGAATTAGTTTGGTAGATGGAAGGAAATTTCTGGATGGATTGAGACATGGGAACATGTGTTATGCTTTGATCCCAAGGAAGTGTGGAGCCCTAGATGCAAAGAGAATAACAAGAGAAGAAGAATCATTGGAGAAAGAAGTCACTAAACTGATAACAGAGTACCAAGATCTTGTATTAGAAAATGTTCCTGAAGGATTACCACAAATTTGAAGTATCATTCATCATATAGATCTTATTCCTAGAGCCAGTTTTCCAAACAAAGCTGCATACTGGATGAAACTAGCAGAGAATGCAGAGCTAAACAGATAGATACAAGAATTGTTGAGGAAAGGATTGATCAAATAAAGTATGAGCCAATGTGTGGTACCAGTTGTACTTGCACCTAAGAAAGATGAAAAATGGAGGATGTGTACAGATTCAAGAGCTATCAATAAGATCACAGTGAAGTATAGATTCTCATTTCCTAGAATGGATGACATCATGGATAGTCTGAGTGGAGCAAAGTATTTCACCAAGATATATCTAAATAGTGGATACCATCAAATCAGGATCAGAGAGGGAGATGAATGGAAGACTGCTTTCAAGAAAAATGAAGGATTGTATGAGTGGTTGGTCATGCCACTTGGACTAACTAATGCACCTAGTACATTTATGAGGTTGATGAATGAAGTCTTGAAGAAATTCTTGGGTAAGTTTGTCATTGTTTATCTGGATGATATTATGATTTTTAGTAAGACTAAGGAAGAACATTTGGGGCACATCAGACAAGTATTTTAGAGGCTAAGTGAAGAGAAGTTGTTGATAAACATCAAGAAGTGTAGTTTCATGAAGGAAGTACTAGTGTACTTGGGATTTGTGATATGTGCGGAAGGATTGAAGATGGACCCTAAGAAGGTTAGAGCAATAGTTGAATGGCCTACACCTGTGAATGTTGGAGAGGTAAGATCATTTCATGGACTAGCAAATTTTTATCAGAAGTTCATCAGAAAATTTAGTGGTATTTGCACACCTATGACAAAAACAATGAGGGGTGACCAGAAGGAATTCAAGTGTACAGTTGGAGCACAATAGAGTTTTGAGTTGTTGAAGTAGAAGGTGACTGAACAACTCATGTTGGCACTACCGGACTTTGATAAGGTATTTCAAGTGGATTGTGATGCTAGTGGAAGTGCAATAGGAGCTATGTTAAGTCAAGAATGGAGACTAGTAGCCTACTTTAGTGAAAAATTGAATGATGCTAGGAGAATATATTCAATCTATGATCAAGAATTCTATGCAATTATACAAGCCTTGAAGACTTGTTGCCCAAGGAATTTGTGTTGTATATAGATCATCAAGCTTTACAATATTTGAATAGTCAAGGGAAGTTGAACCAGAGACATATGAGATGGGTAGAATTATTGTAGAGTTATACATTTTTGTTGAAGCACCAGAGTGGGAAGTCAAACAAGGTTGTAGATGCATTGAGCAGGAGAAGGAGTTTGTTGATCGAGATGAGAATTGAAGTATTGGGTTTTGAGGAACTAAAGCATATGTATGAGGATGACATTGATTTTGCTAAGGCATGGAAGGCTTGTAAGGAACCTATGGACAAAAGAAAATGGTTGGATTATTTCATTCAGGAAGGTATGTTATTCAAGAACAATCAGTTATATTGCATCCCTAGGAATTCAATGAGAGAGAATTTAATCAAGGAAAAGCATTGCAAAGGATTAGCAAGACATTTTTGAATTGATAAGATTGTAGCATTGGTGAGTGAACTATTTTTGGCCATAGTTGTATAAGGATGTTAGGAAATATGTTCAAAGTTGTAGGACTTGTCAAGTTGCAAAAGGAAATAGTCAGAACATTGTGAAGTATACACCATTAATAGTACCAGAGAGACCATGGGAGGACATAAGCATGGAATTTGTGTTGGGATTACCTAAGACACCAAGGGGATTTGACTCTGTATTTGTGGTTGTAGACAGATTTTCTAAGATGGTGCATTTTTTACCTTGTAAGAAGACTAGGGATGCAATGCATGTTGCAAACCTACTTTTCAAAGAGATTGTGAAATTACATGGACTACCAAAGAGTATAGTATCAGAAAAAGACACTAAGCTCATTGGATGTTTTTGGAAGACATTGTGGAAGAAGATGAAGACAGAATTGAAGTACAATTCAACATTCCACCCACAGGCATATGGACAAACAAAAGTGGTAAATAGGAGTTTGGGAAACTTGTTGAGATGTTTGACTGAAGGGAAAGTAGTGAATTGGGATTTGATACTGCCACAAGTAGAATTTGCATACAACAATTCAACAAACTAGAGCATAGGGAAGACACCATTTGAAATTGTGACAGGACAACAACCTAGAGGAGTAACAGAATTAAGAGATATCAGTATGGAGAATAAAGACGTGCAGAGGCAGAAGAATTTACAAGATTCATTGAGACAATGCATGCACAAGTTAAGGAACATCTGGAGAAGATGAACAATACCTACAATGAGACAAAAAACAAGAAGAGAAGACATAAGGAGTTTATAGTAGGGGAGGAAGTAATGGTATATCTGAGAAAGGAAAGATTTCCAATTGGGACATACAATAAGTTGAAGACAAAGAAGTTTGGACCTTATAAGATCATTAGGAAGTTTGATTCTAGAAATGCATACGAAGTGGAACTACTGGAGGAATTTGGCATATCACCTATATTCAACATTGTAGACTTGTACTAGTATCATGAAGTTCACCAGAGGACAAATAAGTTGGTTTGCCATACTAGGTAGCTCATCTAGAGGAGATTGAGGAAATTTTAGACAGTAGAGTTGGTCGTACTACCAGAGGAAGGCAATACAAAGAATATCTAGCCAGATGGAAAGGAAGACTGGAGGAAGATTCATCATGGATTTCTCAGACTGAGGTGGACTGCATTGGTTTTCCTCTAACCCCAAGAAAGTGAGAGCATACCAAGTTTCAAGCAATCTTGCATCAACCAAAAATATTTGCATTCATGTTTTCTTGCATTTCAATAGTTATATGTCTAGACCCAATCTCAGTATTTCATACCGCATTGTACCAAATTGTACCACATTGCAACATCATAGCTCATAGAGTAGGATATATGAGCTTCATGGCTACATCTATATCATATCCGAAATTCAAGTGTTTTGGATATTCGAGTACAAAGTTATCACTAACAGAATATCAACTACATTTGGACAAAGAGCATTCACTGACCAGTCTTTGCTTTTCAAGCATGCAGACTTATCTTGTGACTTGCGAAGCTCAAGGGACCATTTATAAGGATGCACACTCATCGAGGAACTTTATTTTTGATCCACATCATGTTTTTCCAAGGATCAAAGGAAATTCATATGTTTTGGCCGACCTTTCACACGTTTCATGAACTTGGGAGTTGAGACCTCTTAAGGCTAGTGCAGACCTTTTCTGGAGCTGGGAATTAGTATATATAGGCATTGTGTAATTGCATTAATCATCATCATCATTAGTAGAGATAGATAGTAGATAAGGGATTTGACCTGCATTGTATTTTTGGGCTTAATGCCATATCGTTTTGTAATTTTGTAAGTCGGAAGGCAAGGCATGTTGCTAGTGAATAATTGATCATTCTATATATTTCCTTGTGAGATTGTCATTCCAATTCTTTGATTTTCCGCTGTGTTTACTCTTGCTGCAAGGTTGGATAGTCCTATCTTTGGACCCTCCATCCTTGACTACACCAAAAAGTTGTTTAATAGTTTATTTGTCTATGTAGAAGGTTGTCTAGGAAAAATGAGATTGCTCCACATCTTGTAGATTTGGGAATGAGCTTATATTGTCTATAACTTCCTTCCCTTGATGTTTCAGGTGCTAAGGTGTTTCACAAGGTTGGTTAGTAAGTTGTGTTCTGTGGCAATGTGTTTGGTTGCAAAAAATAATGGTGTTCTCAATTTTAGGTGGTTGTGGTAGAATTGCAGAATATTTCGATGATGATAAAATATGAGATGTTGTGTGGATGTTGTGAAGTACTTTTGTGTGGTACAAATTATTAGAGAAGCATGGGTGTGGTCTCTTGTAGTGTTAGTTCCGGTTTGGCCGACCTAGCATGCTAGCACTATTTGCGAAGGTACCTCATGGAGTGTGAATGTGTTGAGTAGCTTGATGATGTGGATTTGGATCCTAGTTAACCCTTTGTGTGGTCGTCCTTCACTTCTTTCCACCATAGAGATGTTTGGTTCTAACCTATTTTGGTGTTGCACGTTTTAGGTGCATACATTTTATTAAGGCCAACCTAATTGGGACCGTTTAGGTCGAGGATGGTATATAAGCAAGATAAATTGTTAAAGATGTGTGTGGATCTACATAAGGTGTGCAAAAGATGTGAATTTCATTAAGTGTGGTGATACGAGTGTGAGCTTAATGCCTATCACTCCAATGCAGTGAGTAGAAGGGTCTACATTTTTAGTGTGCTTGAATTTTCTAGAGGCAGTGAGCCAAATCTTGTGGATTGCATAAGTTTTTAGTGGTGGATTTCTCCTATTGCCTTGATATAGTGAATCTTTGTAACAATTCTCTTCTATCTTCTTTCTTCTTGGAAGTGATCCACCTAACAGTGAGCCTTTCTTCTTTTTCTGGGCAGTGAGCCCTTGATTGTGATACTAATTATATTTGGTATTGCAATTCATATATATGTGAGCTAATACTTGTAATGCCCCTCCGTGTCGGTTGTTCTGAGCTTGTGTGTGAGTTTCTGTGTGTGCTTCATTGATTACTATGTTATTTGATTATGTGGAAAATATAATATGTTAGTAATCATGTTTAAATAATTAATTAAATTATAAGTGATTTGCAAAGTTATTTAAAATATGATTAGAAATTAAAATCATAATCAATTAAGTTAAATCAAATGATTTAGAACAAATGATCAAATTAATCTAATTCGTTAAAAGTAAAAGTGATATTATTAGATAAATTGATTTAAATTGTTGAAGTTAATAATCTTTATGAACAAAATAGTCTTGAAAAGATAATTATTTTAATAAGAAAATTAAATGGATAAGGAAATAGGAAGCTGAAGTGTTTTAAAGCCAGAAATGAAACTTCACCTATAGAGCATTTGGAAGTCGAAGAGAGCTGGAGAATATGAAGAATAAATAAATAAAAGTTGTGGTAGTTTGCAAAAATATTAATGGTGTTTTGAAGAAAATTTTGTAAATAGTTGTTTTTAATTATTTTAATATGCATGTGTTTATTTAAATTGATTGTGGAAATGATAAATAAATAAATAAATAAAAAGCTCAATCTTTTGTGGATTCGAATGGATTGGAATTTTATTTTTCAAAAAAAAAAGTGACTTTTGGCATTCGCTGGAAGAGGAAATGGAAGAGACTTTTGTGTGAGATTTTATTTAGAGGATTTTTGTATTGGAAAGGGGGGTTACACTCTCTTTGGAACAGATTTTGGAGAATTTGGCAGTCATCTTTCTGATATAGTATTGCGTTCTTTTATTCTTCTGAGAATTCATGTGAGGATTAAGATTTAAGTTTGAGGGAGGATCTTGGAGCTGCTGCTGGAAGGATTGGATCAGCAAGAAGGATAAAGCTTCAACAGTTATCTACAGGCGCAGGACGCCAGGTTCTCCTTCTTCTTTTAAATTATTTTCTTTATAGCATCAAATGAAATAAAAATTCCTTGCTGTGAATGAAATTTTCTCTTGAATTGAAATTTAATGCTTGTAGAAAATTCTCGAATCTTTAGAAATGCTTTGGACTGTTTTTCAATCAGGAAAGCTTTACTGGGGTGGGACTGTTATTGATTTAAAGTGAAATTTTGTTGGGATTCTGGAATTGAACAGTGTTACTGTAGTTTTGTGTTAAAAATAATAGTGAACCAGTAAAAGAATAAGCTCATGACTGTGAATTCGAGGTTGTGTAAATTTCCATTTGTAGATAAATTTTACAAATATATTCTGTGTTTAAATATTTATATTGAAACAGTAAATTGTACAATTGAAATTTATTTCTCTGTATTCAAAATATTTTTGTATGCAATATATATATGTATATATATATCAGATATATATATATATATAAATGTATACACATATATATATAAATGTAAAGATAGCATCAAAAGAAAAATTTAATTAAGATTCAAGTTTCTGCTGTATTATATTTGTTTTGAAATTAAATAAATAAAAATAAATAAATAAATAAATAATATTTGTTTTGAAATTATTTGTATATATATATTTATTAAACTTATTTATTCAGATTCCACTGATTATTTAATTTTGTCAAAATAAAACATTCTGTTTCTTTTTTTAAAATAAAACAGAATCTGTTTAAAATGGAAATAATAATAAAATAGAAAGAAATCTGTTTTTTGTTATTGATTTATTAAATTACCAACTATAAGAAGATAAGTTAGTAGAAAAATCAATTTATGAATATATGGCAGCATTGATTTATTTAATTCTTGTTTTGAGTGAATATTTTGAAATAGAAAAGAATTCCTATTAATTTGTTAAATTGTGAAATTTGATAGGATAATATAGTAGAAGGGCAATTTGTGATATATATATATATATATATCAGCATTGATTGTCTAATTCTTATTTTTAAATGTGTATAGGGTGGAAATAGAATTTAATATAAAATTGAATAAGTTATTTTATTTATGAAGTTAAGTCTTGTAGATTTGTTGAATTCTTAGAAAAGATTTATTCTCTTTCTACTTTCCTTCCTTCAAAAGAATTAAAATATATAAAGATATAGTGGTTTTAAAAAGGTATTTATTGTGTGTAAATTTATTTAGATAGATTTAAGATTTTAAGGTGGTAAGTTCTAATATGTAGTTTGGGTATTTAGAGTATGGTTATTATTATTATCATTTTAAGTATAACAAATGGTCTTAAGTGGTTGGCGCAATTACTTTAAATATTGGAATTGAGTGTTAAGTTAGTGAGATGAAGGGAAGTGGAGATAATGCTTAAATTTATGTTTTGTATATAAGTGGTTATGAAATGGTAACGAGTTAACTACCCAACTATTAAGTAGTTTCCAATTATGTTGATAAATGAAAAGGGGAATTTAAATGTATGGGCATGGTTAGAGATTGATTAGGATATTCTCGAATTGGATAGTTTATTGGTGAAATGGGATTGTAATCTTTTGAAAGTTGACTTCCTTTATATTCATTTCATGGTTGATTTGTAAGTTCTCTTTATGGATAAATATTTTAGAATACTTGTGATGGTTATCTTGAATTGTTTTAGTTAATTGAGTAATTCCGTTGGGGAAGTTGTAAAGTTATTTAGTTATGGTCGTTAATTGATTGGTTAATAAATTTTGTTCTCATTTGAATTTGTGGTTGTTGTTATGCAAGTGTTTTTGTGGGTTGTGAGTGGTTGAGTATTTAAGGTGTTCTTTAATTGGTCCCTTGGATGCCTGGTTGCATGCTTTTATCTCTATTATTGAAGGATGGTTTTTGGATGTTTCCGTATTGGTGTGAATGCCTTTGGAGATCAATTTTGATTCAAGGAATCCTTTGTCATTTAATTTGTGTTGCAATGTAACTAGGAACTTGTGTTTTTGGTTTATGAGTTGTGGATAGTTGATCTTCTTGACTTTTTGATTTATTTTGTATCTAAGTTGATTATGTAGTCTAGATGGAGTTGTTGATCTTATTTTAATGTATTCACTCATTATATTTAAATTGAAAATAGTTCTTGTGGCTTTGTAATTATTGTTGTCATTGCTATGTTGTTGATTTTATGAAGGTGATTTGTGTACCACTATCATAAGGGGGTTCTTGTGAGGAGAAAATTGAGGTCTCCCATGGAATGCCTAGTTGGTGGCTTTTGGTTTCATTAAGTGATTTCGTTGAATTAAAGGTTGATTTTCTTTTGCGTCTTCCTATTTGAGGTGACACCATTGTTGATTTGTGGATGGGTCTTGATGAATCTTCTCTTTTTATGACTTTTCTGATTTACTCGCATATTTGATGAAATTTTATCCTTGTGTTGGAATTATTGAAAAACTCATGTTGCTTCATTTTACCCTTGCTTGTGGGTTTTCATTCTTTTGGCTTCCAGAGGCTTGAGATGATTGATAATCGATGTTCTCTCTCTTTATGTGCCTTGATTTGGCAAGTGTTTTGGTTTCATGATTTTAAAAAGGGTTGTATGGAAATTGTTGAGACTTTGATTATGTATCTATAGCGAGATGGGTAATGCCTCGCATGCTTTTATGATGTGATTCTTTGTTTAAATTATGATGGTACAACCCTTGGTTTTTATGTTGTTGGGTCTCTAGGGAGAGTGGCTCATCGTGGGGGCCGGCGCCCTGCATAAGGGGAAGGGCACAGGAGAACCCATGAGTGAGTTAGTAAACAAGTGATAACCTAATAATTAACTTAGGAGGGTTGGGTAGTAATATCATTACAAGATTTAAAATATGGATACCTCGTCTTCATTAGTGCTTCCGCAGACTAATGGAAGGCTGAGAAGGCCGTGGTTGGCAAGGTCGTGACCTCGTCCTCACGAGAGGTCTACGGCTCCGCATGAGCTACCCTATGGTGCCAATGCCTCAAGTAGGAGGAAGGGCCAGGAGATCCATAGATGGGGGCCGACGCCTCAGTTTGGAGGAAGGGCCAGGAGAACCCATGTAGGCTATGCGATGACACTCTTCCCTAGTTGCCCATTTGTTTTACTTTATTGTGTTCCTCTGGAAGTAGGTTATGGGAGTTGGTTTATATTGTTGTTTTAAATTGATTTAAATTGATTTATGATTATTATTTTAATCCATCTTTAGTATGTTTTGCAGTCTTGTATGATCTCACTTATATTTGATTTACAATCTTGTATCTTATGATACTGTGATATGATGTTATTATATTGTTTAATTGTAATTTGAATTGTAAGTGTTTCTTGATCATTCTTTGGTTACTTGTTTATTGGTCATTGCTTTGATTTATGTGTTGGGATTTGTGACTTTAAGTTATTATATTGACTCTTGTAATCCTTGAGTTTTATGATACTTTTGTATGTCGTTGAGTCATGTGGTTCTGTGTTTGGATGTCCTTGGTTGAGGACTCTTTCTTGTTAGCTCCTAGCACAGGGAGTGGGTCTTCAGACTCACATGGTCGGGTGGAACGTGCTAAGCACCCCATTGGGTCCCTAGTCGAGGATCGAGAGGTGCGGATTGGTGCGGTTACAACGACTCTAGAGTTGTACTTGTTTTGGAGCCAGTTATGATGCTTTGTATTCATCTATTTTGTATCATGGTATCTTGTGTAAGGTTTCCATTTATGTTGGAAACACTGTTGTATCATTGTACCTCTAGAACATTGTACTGTAATGTAATGTTAACTCGATGTGGATATTGGCCGTGGCAATTGTTATTCAATGTGTTAAGTTAATTATGCATATGTTGTATTTATGTACTCAGATGGTTTTTTTTTTCAATGATTATCATGTATGTGTTATATTTGTTAATGTTTATTTTGTTATGGATTATATCTTTGGCTTTTATTCTTTATTGTCGTTGTGTGGATCTAAGTCACGTAATGGCTCCTCTTGTGTACCCCAAGGGATGTATATGTTAATGAATCTACTTAAATGAAATTCATGTCATGTCTTAATGTGTATTACATGTATGTTATGTTAATTTTAAAAAAATAAAATAAAATTGTGCTATAATCATTGTTTATTTGTCCTTTGGGGTTCGCACGACGGGGTGTTACAATACTCACCATGGTTTTTCCTTTCTTGGGTTTTCCATATAAATATAATTTTCTTATGTGTTTGGATGTGTTTGCATTATTGTTTCATATTTTTACATTCTACTAATGCATGATAAGGGTTTAAAAAGATATTGAGGTTTTGAATGTTTTTAAGTATACAATTGATTCACCCCCCTCTCAGTTTTCATGTGCATCTAACAATTGGTATTAGATTTGTGGTTCCTTGAAGAAGCTTAACCACATGAGGTAGATCCAGATGGTGCATAAGAAGGGTGTCAAGGCTCCTATGTTCAATGGAATGAATTATACTTATTGGAAAGCTAGGATGGAGTCTTTTCTAGTATCTCTTGGATTTGGTGTCTAGCAGTCAATTGAAAAAGGATACAGTATTCCTACTTCTGGTCTGATAAGTGATGATGAAATAAAGGGATATGAGAGCAATGGTAAAGCAAGGAATGCTATTCTAAGTGGCCTCTTTGATTCTGAACTTTGAAAGGTGATAAGTATGAAATCTGCTAAAGATGTCTGGACAAAGTTGGAGAGCATTTATGAAGGAGATGGTAAGGTCAAACAAGCAAAGATGCAGAATTACAAAGCCAAATTTTAAACCCTAAGGATGTCTGAAGATGAAGATATTACTACCTAGATGCTCAGATTTGATGAAGTTGTCAATGCCATCAATGGTCTTGGTGGTAACCTGGAAGAAAGTAAAGTTGTGAAAAAGGTACTACGAGCTCTTTCTAAAACTTATAGTTCTAAAGTTTCTACTATTAAGGAAACTTAGAATTTGGATAATTATTCTAGAGATTAAATGTTTGGTGCTTTAGTTTCTTATGAATTGAGAGAGTTTGGTCAAGATGCTACAAAGAAATAACTTCCTTTAAAGTATGTAAAGCAGAGAAGGATGATGAATCAAATCCAGATGATCATGATGAGGTGGAAGCAAATTTTGTAAGGAGATTGAAAAAGGACATTGGAAAATATAGAGGTAAGTTACCCTTTAAATGTTTCATTTGTGGAAAGATAGGTCATTTTGCTTCTAAATTTCAATCAAAGTTGCAAATGAAAAACCTAAGGATGTAATAACCCATCCTAAATTATTACTTCAAATTAACATTATTGTAAATGACACATGAATATATTTCAAATTAAAAAGACATAACTAGTGGCTAAAGTCAATCATAGCTACACATATCCATTTAAAATGAGTTAATAATTCATATATTCAATTCAAAAGTCAAATTACAATATCTGGTTTGACTTGGCTCCTAAGGCGACAAAGTCATTACATTGTACAACTTTACATCAATACATCAAGTATTACATCAAGTTACATCTTAGACTAAAATAGTCTTGTGTGCAACTAAGGTTTCTCTTGATGCTTGTCTCCACTGGTGGATGAGAACATGGTTGAAGTGCTTTATTGCCCAAAAATGAAGCTTATACTTCCCCAAAATTCTTCCAACTTGAAGAATACCCAACCCTACACAAAAATTTTAGCAAGAGAACAATCTACAAATTTGAATATGATGCGTGCCCATACATCAACATGCACTTTCTATCTATGAGTTAGAAGAGAAAATGCAAAATCTATGCTAGGAATGGAAGAGAGTGATACCATACAGTTCATACATACAATATGAACTCTATTGCTTGGCCAAGCATATAAATGTGTTGCAACAACAACAAACAATAAGTTCTAGTAAAGAAAACCTATACTCTCTAAACTCCATTTCATCACCCATCCTGGAAGGTAGCTTTCTACAATACAAAATTTCATAACAACTATCTACCCTATAGAAGCATCTACTTGGAGGTGCTCTAGTCTACTTAGGTATCACTGTTCTATTCAACTAAAATAATATTCTTCTCACATATATCTACGAAAAAGAAGAATTGGATTGAAAAATTTAGATACATGATTCAAATAGAGCAATTCAATACATAGTCATATCATTCACATGACCCATGTTTACTTCCAATCAGAAGCATTATTCATTTAAAAATGAATTAAGCAAAAAGAACAAAAGAAGGTATGTCACAAGTATGTGTATGTACATAGATGAAGTATATGTACATACACATATATGTGCCTACTTAAGTTATTGATTTGTGCATACATTTTGAACTAAACCATTAAATCATATTGCAATCATTAAATAATATTCCATTCGATGTTTCTTTTGTCACAATAAAGAATCCAAAACAAGTCTATATTAACAGTTTCACACATATTGTTGCTTATTTTTCATTCTCACAAAACCGTGATTAGTGATAACTTTAAGAAAGTCCCCTCAAAAAAAGATATAAAATCCTAGAAAATCTTTCACTTTTTTAGGAAAAATATTAATTTCTATTGTCGAATCTTTCCATTTTTTTGAAAAAAATATTAATTTTATTGGCGATTTTTTTACATCACTAAAATTTTGAAGAAAATTTTAGTGAATCTTTAAAAATAATAGGAAAATACATTAATTATGATGGTGAATCCATCCAATCTAAAAATACTTCTCATGGAAAAGTAGGGGCCGAGGGTGGAAATTATCGATGGGTTTAAGGGGTAGACAATAATATTTACTTGCCACTATTGTTTTAAAATATAACATAAGGACCCTCATTATATTCTACAAGGTGAAAAGTACCCATAATCTGTAATTCTCATGGGGGACGAAATTGCTTTTGGATCATTTATCTAATGACCCTCATATTCTAAGAGGTAAAATGTACCTATGATCTATAATACTCATGAGACCCAAAATTGTGGGTACATTTTACCTCATGGAATCCAGCAAGGTCCATTAGATTATATTGTAAACCAATGGTGGAAATTAAAGATTAGAAATATGGCCCTAAGAAACTAATAATTATGAAATACTATCGGTGAATCAATATAGATTTCTACTATAATTTATAAAATTTTCTCGAATCTAATCTAATCATTTATTGAATATTGTGGAAAATTTTTGAGTTAAATTTTTTAATAAAACAAATTCTTTGGCAATTTAAATAAGGCTATAATAAAATTTTATAAAAATGTGGCGATTCAAGTCACATTATAGCTCAAACTATTAGCCAATTTTGGATTCCCAAATTTCAACTATTAGCTAATTGGCGAATATTAGCCACTAAAAAAATCATTGACTATGATACTCTAACATTGTTGTTTAGATATGAACATTCACTATTTTTAAACATAACCAGTATTATTTTCTACCAAATAGTTATAAAACAAGTTGTTTCATATAGAACGTTTGCAGTTTACAACTAATCAATGTTGTTCCAACTAAAAAAATTAATGAACAAGATTGTTTTCAACTACTCATATAAATTTACAACAAATCAATGTCGTTCACAATAGAACATTCACTGTTTACATCAATACAATGTTGTTTTAGACCAAACAATTATACTTTATAACAAAAAAATGTCGTTTCCAACAGAACATTCATTGTTTACATCATTACAATGTTGTTTTAGAATAAACAGTTACATTTTATGAAAAAAACAATGTCGTTTCCAACAAAAATTCACTATTTACATTTACACAATGTTGATTCAAACTAAATAGTTACAGTTTATGACAAAACAATGTTGTTTCCAACAAAACATTCACCATTTACATCATTACAATGTTGTTTTTACCATTATCAATTATCATCTACAACTAACTCATCTATCATTATCATGGAAAAGCCATAAAAAATTGCATTAACAACATCAGGCTAACCCATCTTCATACATGAAAGCAGAATGCCCATTATTTAGATCCTTGAACACTTACCATTAGTGAAATTCAGTGTGCAACTATTTATAAATGAAATAATTCTAAGATCAACATGCTTGTCGATATAAAGCTTGAACAAGCATTCAATTATGAGACAAGACTCAAGTTTCAGGGTTCTAAGCAAAACTCATGCCTTTTCAAGGTTACAAACAAGACATTCATTACTCGCTTTGGAATTGACTATTTCTTATAGGTCTGATGCATTTCCTTCTTAGCAACAAGGGTCATATACGTGTATGCCCTTAAAGGTATGTTGGTTTTACACCACTCATAATCGACATGTATACTCATATCTATAATAATTACAAACAAACAACCCGTCAATCATACAGATCGAACCCTACTTGGGTTTAATGAATCTTAAACTAAGATTTCTCCACCATTCCTACTAAACCATGGCAGCATTATAATACATATGAAACATTCTCAAGCATTTGTTTAAGCCCCTTTTACCATTATCGACCCAACTGATAAAGGGAAATCGATACATTAGAAAGAAAACATAGGGTATTATACCCTTCCCATAGGATTAGCATTCAATCCTCTACAAGATTAAGCATACATAAATACACAATTGATCATAATGAAATTTTGATAGCCATCATATGGCTAGCATCATCATGCAAGTTTAAGTGGCAGCCGCATCTTTAATGGCTCTAATCCTTGGCCTAGCTCTATGAGCTAGCCGATAAGGCTCTAACTTAGATAATACTCATGCAAGGTAGGCCACTAGCCATGCGACCCAAAAGGGTGATTGAAATTTACACAATACTCGACTCAAGGTCGTAGTAACTCCAACAAAAAATTACATTTTACTACACTAATGAATCATTTGAAAAAATGAAATAATACCACTAGCATGTTGAGGAAATGATAATAAAAATCAAGCTCATTTCTAAAGGAAATCGGTTTACCTTATTAATCAAGCTTTTGTGAAGCTTTCCTCTGATTTTTCCACTTCCACAAGCTCTTCCCTGCTTTTTTCCTTCAAGCCAGTCAATTTTATTCACTGTGCTTTTCCAAGGTTATGAATTTAAAATGGAAACATTGCTTTTGCATGTTGTTGGGGCATTACCATTATGGCATTATTGCCATAGCTTTCGACCACTATCTTGGTTCAAATATTTCCATAACATTTATGGCAAACCACATCCTTCGTGGGATGCCTTCATGATTTTCATTAGATTTCAAACAGTCCAATATGGATAATATCGGTTATTGAATTCAAATTTTCAAAAGAATATCAATATATATATACTAAACCATGGCAGCATTATAATACATATGAAACATTCTCAAGCATTTGTTTAAGCCCCTTTTACCATTATCGACCCAACCAATAAAGGGAAATCGATACATTAGAAATAAAACATAGGGTATTATACCTTTCCCATAGGATTTGCATTCGATCCTCTACAAGATTATGCATACATAAATACACAATTGATCGGAATGAAATTTTGATAGCCATCGTATGGCTAGCACCATCATGCGAGTTTAAGTGATAGCCGCATATTTAATGGCTCTAAGCCTTAGCCTAGCTCTGTGAGCTAGCCGATAAGGCTCTAACTTAGATAATACTCATGCAAGGCAGGCCACTAGCCATGCGACCCAAAAGGGTGATTGACATTTACACAATAATCGACTCAAGGTCGTAGCAACTCCAACAAAAAATTACATTTTACTGCACTAATGAATCATTCGACATAATGAAAGAATACCACTAGCATGTTGAGGAAATGATAATAAAAATCAAGCTCATTTCTAAAGGAAATCGGTTTACCTTATTAATCGAGCTTTTGTGAAGCTTGCCTTTGATTTTTCCACTTCCACGAGCTCTTCCCTACTTTTTTCCTTCAAGCCAGTCAATTTTATTCACTGTGCTTTTCCAAGGTTATGAATTTAAAATGGAACATTGATTTTGCATGTTGTTGGGGCATTGCCATTATGGCATTATTTCCATAGCTTCTGACAACTATCTTGGTTTGAATATTGCTATAATGTTTATGGCAGACCACATCCTTCATGGGTTGCCTTCATGATTTTCATTAGATTTCAAACAGCCCAATATGGATAATATCGGTTATCGAATTCAATTTTTCAAAAGAATATCAATATATATATACTAAACCATGGTAGCATTATAATACATATGAAACATTCTCAAGCATTTGTTTAAGCCCCTTTTACCATTATCGGCCCATCCAATAAAGGGAAATCAATACATTAGAAATAAAACATAGGGTATTATACCTTTCCCATAGGATTGGCATTCGATCCTCTACAAGATTATGCATACATAAATACACAATTGATCGGAATGAAATTTTGATAGCCATCGTATGGCTAGCACCATCATGCGATTTTAAGTGATAGCCACATCTTTAATGGCTCTAAGCCTCAGCCTAGATCTGTGAGCTAGCCGATAAGGCTCTAACTTAGATAATACTTATGCAAGGTAGGCCACTGGCTGTGCGACCCAAAAGGGTGATCGACATTTACACAATACTCGACTCAAGGTCGTAGCAACTCCAACAAAAAATTACATTTTACTGCACTAATGAATCATTCGACAAAATGAAAGAATACCACTAGCATGTTGAGGAAATGATAATAAAAATCAAGCTCATTTCTACAGGAAATTGGTTTACCTTATTAATCGAGCTTTTTTGAAGCTTGCCTCCGATTTTTCCACTTCCACGAGCTCTTCCCTAATTTTTCTTTCAAGCCAGTTGATTTTATTCACTATGCTTTTCCAAGGTTATGAATTCAAAATGGAAACATTTCTTTTGCATGTTACTGGGGCATTACCATTATGGCATTATTGTCATAGCTTCTTACCACTATCTTGGTTTCAATATTGCCATAATGTTTATGGTAGACTACATGCTTTGTGGGTTGCCTTCATGATTTTCATTAGATTTCAAATAGTCCAATATGGATAATATCGGTTATTGAATTCAATTTTTCAAAAGAATATAAATATACATATATATGTATGTATTTATGTGACATTCATTCACATTTACTATATCTATTCTTCATTTTATATATATTTATATATATGCATTCACATTTATATACATATATGTATATATATATAGGTATAAATTATTTGTTTGAAGGAATTATGAGTTTCATATGCTACTATTGAATTAAATACAAAACTTTTATTTCACTTTGAGCTTCCATAAATAATTTCATATAATGAAACTCTTATCCCTTTTAATCATACTTAAAATGTGTACTTTCATTTTCTTCAAAATATTGAATTTAGGTAGATAATTTAATCTACAATCCATTCATTTTCAATCACTGAGATAATTCAAATCATGTATTTACGTTCTTCTATATATGAAAAATAGTTCAAATGCAGGTCATCATGCCTTTTGTGGTGTGTGCACCTAAATTCCAACTGGCTTATCGTTCGATCTAGCTAAACAATCCTACTTCAACCATTCTCTCATCCTTCAACCTATCACCTTGCAATTGCACACACTTGCACTTGCAAAATTTATCAGTAATGTTCAATTCTTGATAACATATAAGATAATTTCAAAAGATCGCATAGTCAACATCAGTCAACTTCTTTCAATCTATTTTTAAAAATTGCAATATTTCTATTTAATATATATTGAATTTATTCAATAATTCAATTTACCATATTATAATAAATATGCAATAAAATTGGGTTATGACATCCTTCCCCTCTTGGAAGATACATTGTCCCGATGTCTATTTAATCAAAATTAGAGCATTTATGTCTTTTTCAACATCACATCAAACTATATATGTCTATTTCAACATCACATGAAATTATATATGTCTATTTCAACATCACATCAAATTTTTTCAAGTTAAAACATCCAAAAATTTTCAAGCAAAATTGTTAAAGTCTCTTTCTCAAGAAAGAAAATGTGGAAAGGAACATTCTATTTCTTCCACATCCTCCCAAGTAGAAATGTCTTCTCAGTACTAGTCCAATTGGACCTTAAACTAAGCAATATCTCTACTTTGCAACTTAACATTGCATCTATCCAAGATTCTAATTGGCTCCACTAGCACCACTCTTGGATCCTATACCTGCAAGGATTTCCAATCAAGCATATGAGCTACATTAGGATAATATGGCTTAAGCAAAGAAACATGAAACACATTATGGAGTCGATCCAAAGTAGGTGGTAGAGCTATTCTATAAGCAACTGGGTTAATCACTTCCAAGACTTCAAATGGTCCCACATATCTTGGGGCCAACTTGGAAGACTTTCCAAAAGCAATAGAACTTTTATGAGGTTTAACTCTCAAGAAAACTTTGTCCCTAGTTGCTAACTATCTAAGAGTTCGATTCTTGTCAACATAACTCTTTTGTTGGTATGTCACCTCCTTCAATATGCTCTTAATGACTCTCATTTTTTCTTCCATTTCCTTAAGCATTTCAGGTCCTACTATGATCCTATCCTCCAACTTATCCCAACTGATGGGGGTACAACAATTTTTCCCATAAAGAGCTTCAAACAGTGCCATGCCTAGGGATGTATGATAAGAGTTGTTGTAAGAAAACTCTACCAAAGGAAAATATTTTTCCCACCTATACTATTGGTCCATACAATACATTCGAAGGAGATATTTGACTACTTGATTCACCCTCTCTATCTACTTGTTAGTCTGAGGATGATAAGCCAAGCTGAAATTCAATTTGGTCCCCAATGCAGCATTCAGGGTCGTCCAAAACCTTGAGGTCATCTGTGTGTCCCTATCAGAAATGATAGTCTCTGGCACTCCATCCAAGTAGAATATCTCTTGGAAAAAATTCTTGGCTAGGGTCAAAAATCCATCCTTAAGGTTTCTCGAGATGAAGTGTGCAACTGTAGTCAACTTATCAATTACAACCAAGATAACATCATGCTTGTTCTTGCTCAATGACAACCCTTGTACAAAATCCATATTAATCACCTGCCATTTATACTTAGGTATGTCATGAGGATATAGTAACCTAGATGGATGTGCATGCTTAGCCTTGAATTGTTGGAACTCTAAGCATCTAGCTACGTACTCCACTACATCCTTCTTGAGTTTAGGCCAAAAATACAAATTCTTCAACTCTGTGATCATCTTGGACACTCCAAGGTGTCCTAAATAATGCACATTATGAACCTCTTCTAAAACCAACTTTCTCATCTCCCCAGAGTCAAAAATATACATTCTTCTCTAGTATCTTAAAATACCATCTGATTCGATCTCATACCCATTGAACCGATGATCTAAGGGATTTTCTACTAGGGTGCTCTTCACTTTCTCATAGTGCTCATCCCTTAGAAGATATTGAATCACTTGTTGTCTCAAGTTAGACCTTGTCGAGATCATGGCTTCCAAATTTCTTCGTCTACTAAGAGCATCAACCACTCTGCTCTCTTTTCCTTTTATATACTCAATTTTGAAGTCATACTCACTAACGAATTCTAACCACCTTCTTTGGCATGCATTAAGGTTTGGGTGAGTAAATGTGTATCTCAATTCCAAGTGGTTTGTTTTGAGTTCAAATGGCTTCCCCAAAAGATAATGCCTCCAAATCTGTAAGGCATGAACTATTGCATCCAGTTATAATCACAAGGCATGTAGTTCACCTTGTGTTGCTTGAGCTTCCATGATTCACATGCTACCACTTGTCTATCTTGCATTAATACTGCTCCCAATCCCTCTCCTGAAGCATCTTTGATTACTATGAATCTCCCATTAGGATCAGGGATGGTCAACATTGGTGTTGTCGTGAGCCTCTCCTTCAGGAGTTGGAATGCTTTCTCACATTTCTTGGTCCATTCAAACCACGTTCCCTTTCTTTGGAGTGAGGTAATAGGAGATGCAATCTAGGAGAACCCTTGCACAAACTTCCTATAGTATCCCATGAGGCCCATGAAGCTACGTACTTTTGACACATTTTGAGGCACCAACCATTCCACGATCACCTTGATCTTCTTGGGGTCCATAGAGACTCCTTTAGCTGAAATCATATGGCCTAGATAGTGCACCTTGTCCTGATAGAATGAATACTTGGACAACTTCCCAAAGAGTTTCCTTTCTCTTAGCCACTGAAAAACTATCCTCAGGTTCCTATCATATTCTTTGATAGTCTTTAAGTAGACTAGGATGTCATAAATGAAGATCAAAACAAATTCATCCAATCGGTCTCTAAATATACTATTCACGAGGTGGGTGCTTCCACAATAGTGGTTTACACTTTCTGGGAGATCCTTTTTTTTATTGAAATCACATACTTTTAGAAAATATAATGATTTAAGCCTTGAAAATTTTCATTTAAAGGATTCTAATTGAAGAGGGTTTGATCAAACCACCTTAGACCAATCCCCCTTGGATAGAACTCCACTAGTTTTAAACCATACCTATAACAGAGTCTCGTTTACACCTATCAAAATGCTAATAAAAAACCACTTTTGATTTACCTTTTGGGGGATCAAATGAATTCATTTAAAATTTATTTTTTGTAAGTATGTAGTCCTTATTATAAGCTTCCAAAAAAGTATAATTTTAATTAAATTTAATTTGATTGTTATATTTATTTTTTATTTCTTGTGAATGTAGGTTTTTCACCGAAAATCAAGCTCTTTGTTCTGCACATGTGGAAAAATAGAAGATTATCAAAAAAAATTTGAAAAATATGAGTGCACCAGATATTGAATTCCTTGATCCAACAAAAAAAACTAAATTTGGATACATACAAAAAATGTTATGTGTTATAGGGTCTGCCTATGTTTGAATTGTAATTAGTTTGACTTCGAAAATTTATTAAGGAAAAAATATTCAATAAAACACTATGAAACCAATTGGAAGCATTAGATATCATAGTTACAAATCTAAATTTGAAAAAATTAGAATTGTATCCTTCATGTAAAAAACGTTATGTGTTATATGGTGAGTGTCACTCCTTAAAAATGGTGTTTACTAAAAAAACTAGTTTTCGAAGGAGATGGAAAAAGAAGTGCAATATGATTCCAAAATTTTTGAAAAAAATATATTTAGAATCTATGGACAAAATGTCACAAATCACTAGTTTGCATCTTCTTCAAATTCCTCATGGTTTAGCCACTATAGGTGTCTGAAAGTGAAGATTTAGTTAGAAAAAATTAGTTTAGTGTCTAATTTGGCCAAAAATTGTAAACCAGTATTGTGGGATCACCCAGGTTAATAAAAGTTGTTGGTGCATTATTCAAACCAAAAGGTACCACTGTGAACTCATAATTTCCATATCAAGTTCTAAATGTAGTCTTTGAAATATCTTCTTCCTTAATTTTCAATTGATGGTACCCATACCTGAGATGAATTTTGGAGAACACCATTGCTCCTTTCATTTGGTCAAATGACTCATCAATCCTCGGGAGTGGATACTGGTTCTTGATGGTCACCTTGTTCAACATCCGATAATATATACACAGACGCAAGGTTCCATCCTTCTTTTTCACAAAGATAACTGATGCTACCTAAGGAGACACACTGGGTCTTATAAGCCCTTTGTCCAACAATTCCATTAATTGGTCCTTCAACTCATAGAGTTCTATGGTGTTCATCCGATAGGGTTCCTTGGATTGAGGCTCAACTCCTAGAACAAGGTCAATAGAAAAATTGAATTCTCGCTTCAGAGGCAACTCTATAAGTTTCTCAAGGAATACATATTGGAATTCCTTGAGAATAGGGTAGTTATCTAAATAGGGATCCTTGTTGTCAAGGTTATTGACATGCACAACATAAATTGCACACTCCTTTTGACGAGCCTTCTTGAGTTGCATCATAGAAATCTATCTAAGCTCTAAGCGTCTCTGCATTCCACAAATCTCAACTGAGTTTCCATAATCATCTAGATAGTTGACTACCTTATCCTTACATTTTACTATAGCCTTATGCTCAATTAACCAGTTTATTCCCAAAATTACATCATATGAGCCTAAAGGTGCCACATACAAGTTGACCTAAGTTTGAAAGGTTGGAAGCTCTAACTCACTGCAAAAGAGACAAGTATCTACCCTTTGCTCTACTCGATTACCATACTAGACTATCCATGATTTTTCCATGTATCTAGGTCTAATGGGTATCTTGGATTTTATTCTAGGATCTATAAAACATTCAATAGCTCCAGTATTAATTAAGATAGAGATAGATTGGCAATAGAGCTTACCCGTTAGTTGAATTGGCGAAGCCTGATACTCTGCCTATCTATTATCCACTGCAACATGGATCTGGTGATGTTGAGTCTATTGATAGCTTCATTCCTTTTGTGACTTTGACCATTGAGGACAATTCAAGGCATATTGATCACCTCCACAAGTATAACATCCATCACGAGGGCCTTTGCGACCTCCTAGCTTGTCCTCTCTATAGCCCTTCTACTTATGGTCATCTTTACCTTTTCTTTTGTTTTCCTTCTTGTTATTTACACCATTACCATCTTCACCCCTCTCCTGTGACTCACTTCCCCTCTTGATATTGTGGATCTAATGGCTCTTGTCTCCTTTATGAAATTTCTTTTTCTTGTACCACAACTTAGGATTCAATTCATTACAGAGATTGGATAGCTATTGCAGTTTATGTTCTTGTTTGGTGGCTTTTTAGAAGACTTTATTCATGGTAAGAGGTTCATACACATCCACTTTAGCTCCTATGTGGGGTCTTAGTCCCATTATGAATTTTTGGATACAGAACTGTTCATCTCCCTAATACTGTGGCACATATTTCAACAAGTTGGTGAACTTTTCCCAATACTGGATCACAATCATGTTTCCCTAAGTTAGATTCTAAAATTTTGTCACTTTCTTGTCATAGAAAAGTTGTGGTAACCATCTCTTCCTAAAATATTGGAGGAAGAGTGCCCAAATATCTTAGTAGGTTGAAGATTCCTTTCTAACTTCTTGTTATCCCACCAAGTATTTGCTTCACCTGAGAGTTGATATGTAGCCCATGCCACCTTGGTCTGTTAAAAAAGGTTATAGTACCCAGAGTATTTTTCCATCTCTATAATCCAAGCCTCGGCTCCTACTTCGATAACCTTACCATTGAACTTGGGCGGTGCTACCCATTTGAGATCCTTTCCAATCTCTTCCTCAATTTGTTCGCGTGGACCTAACCTTAGACCACTGTCTCCTTGATTTTTGTCTACATTCCTATAGTCTTAGTCCTCATGTGCCACTCAGAATTCTTGCTCTATGTGATCCATGTGAGACTCTTGTCGGTTCAAAAGCTTTATAATTTGCTCCAACCTCTTGTTAGGTCTGTTTTTGGAACCACTACCACCCATCTCTTGCTTGGTGGTCACCATGTTGACTCACACTTAATCCTACAACACATTCACATTTATCGCATCTCAACACTAGGTTCTATGAATAAATGTTCTTATTCTTCATCACATAATTCACACATGCATACATCCCTTACTCATAGAAGACATATACATTCATACATAATAAACACATTTTGGAGTCCTTCATTTGAACACACCAAAAATATTATCTAATTTTATTTATATTAAAGGTGAGTCAATAGACCCTTATTTACAAAAGGCTTCTTGTTACACCATTCTATTTTCTTGACATTATAAAGAGGACATTCCTCTGGGTCCTCATCTGAATTTAAATCAAACTTTACAAAAGAGGATGGTTGAGCACACAGGCTCTCCTTTTCCTCGTTATTCAACAAGGGTGCATTGGGTCCACACCCTAGAGGGAAGTCCTAGATTGTGGAAAGATTTTTTATCCTAGGTGTTCGCTTCTCCTCAATCTTCAAGCCTCTCTCTAGCTTGAGTCATCTAAGGGCTTGAGCTATATTTTTTTCATCAAGAATTTCTGATTGAACCTTTGTCTTGACATTTTCTTCCTTTATGTCATTCTTATATGAGGTTCTAACAATTTTCCCTTTCCTTCGTCCTGCCTTTGACCTTCCCATACCTTCATTCAATCCAGGTTTGGTCAATTCTAAGGACAACTAAATTTTGGTCAAGGGTCAACTATCCCTAGTCAAACTATGGTAGACTCGAAAGGCCTAGAGTTGAACCCTAAGGTTTGATACCAAATGTAATAACTTATCCTAAATTATTACTTAATTAACATTATTGTAAATGACACATGAATATATTTCAAATTAAAAAGACATAACTAGTGGCTAAAGTCAATCGTCGCTACACATGTCCATTTAAAATGAGTCAATGATTCGTATATTCAATTCAAAAATCAAATTACAATATCTAGTTTGACTTGGCTCCTAAGGCCACAAAGTCATTACATTGTACAACTTTACATCAATACATCAAGTATTACATCAAGTTACATCTTAGACTAAAATAGTCTTGTGTATAACTAAGGTTCCTCTTGACTCTTGCCTCCACTAGTGGATGAGAACATGGTTGAAGCACTTTACCACCCAACCATGAAGCTTACGCTTCCTCGAAATTCTTCCAACTTGAAGAATACCCAACCCCGCACAGAAAGTTTAATAAGAGAATAATCTACAAGGTGGAATTCGAAGTGTGCCCATACATCAACATGCAATTTCTATCTAATTTAGAAAATAAAATGAAAATCTATGTTAGA
The DNA here is from genome assembly GCA_007258455.2 of Sequoia sempervirens. Classification (NCBI taxonomy): domain Eukaryota; kingdom Viridiplantae; phylum Streptophyta; class Pinopsida; order Cupressales; family Cupressaceae; genus Sequoia; species Sequoia sempervirens. The sequence goes on along the minus strand of VDFB02115856.1, from coordinate 218,303 downwards.
AATGGCAAAGAGTGATATCACAAAGTTCATACATACAAAATGAACTATATTTCTTGGCCAATCATATAAATGTGTTGCAATAACATCAAACAATAGGTTCTGGTAAAGCAAACCTATACTCTTTGAACTCCATTTCGGTACCTGTCCTAGAAGGTAACTTTCTACAATACAACATTTCATAACAACTATCTACCCTCTGGCAGCATCTACCCGAAGGTGCTCTATTCTACTTAAGTATCATTGTTCTATTCAAGTAAAAGAATATTCTTGTCACATATTTCTACGAAATAGAAGAATTGGATTACAAAAATTAGATACATTATTCAAATAGAGAAATTCAATACCTAGTCATATCATTCACATGACCCATGTTTACTTCCAATCATAAGCATTATTCATTTAAAAATGAATTAAGTAAAAAGAATAAAATAAGGTATGTCACAAGTATGTGAATGTACATAGACGAAGTCTATGTGTATATACATATATGTGCCTACTTAATTTTTTGATTTGTGCATACATTCTAAAATAAACCATTAAATCACATTGCAATCATTAAATAATATTCCATTTAACGTTTCTTTTGTCACAATAAAGAATCCAAAATAAGTCTATATTAATAGTTTCACACATATTATTGCTTCTTTTGCATTCTCAAAACTTGTGATACTCTAACATTGTTGTTTACATATGAACATTCACTATTTTTAAACAAAACCAGTACTGTTTTCTACCAAATAGTTATAAACCAAGTTGTTTCATATAGAATGTTCACAATTTACAACTAATCAATGTTGTTCCAGCTAAACAATTTAATGAACAAGACTATTTTCAGCTACACATAACTTTACAACAAACACTAGTACAAAAACAATAATAAACTACTAAAAATTGCTTATAAATGACTAAACTTGGTCACATGACCATTAGTAGTTTATTTCCAGTCATATATAATGTGACCAGATTGATTAATAAACTATTATTAGTCATTTATTGGTTGTTTTGATTGATTGATTTGGTAGTATATTTAGTCGTTGATTTAGTCATTGATTGTTGTAATCTGGTCACTTATTTATTCATTTTTTATTCACTCATATATTTAACCAGTCACTTATTTAGTTGTTGATTTAGTAATTGATTGATGTAATATGGTCACTTATTTAGTCATTTTTTGATTCACTGATATATTTAGTCATTGATTGTTGTTAACTAGTCACTTATTTAGTTCACTGATTTCACTGGTCATATATATAGTCATATTTATTCACTGTTCACTAATTTCTATAAATTAGTAGTATATTTAGTCAATTTAATTATTAATTTATGTCAATTAGTAGTATATTTAGTCATTTTAATTGATTGATATTTGAGGATTTAAGCATAAAACACATAAATACACATCAATCATCAATTTCACACAATAAGACAACTATTGAGAATGCAAAATCGATGAATTTATTAATAAAAGAAAGGTGCTCTATTTACAACTTAGAAATAGAGTATATTACAATTGTTATTTTCAGTCACAAGACTAAAAATTTGAGTTACAATATTGCACAGAAATGACTGCAAGAAAGAAACTTCTCCTAAAAACTTTTACAATGATGGAAACACATGCTTGAATACCTTCAATGCGAGCACATGCCCCTTTCATCTCCTTGAAGAATTGCATAACTATTTGAAGATGGGGTATTCATTGAAGTCACAAGGAGAAAGGGTCTTTGATCTTGAAGGGAATATTAATTTTATAAAGTAGACACTTCTCACTAAAGCTAGGATTACCCACATAATGGATTACAAAGAAGATGTAATAAGAAATTGCTTTACACCTGATGAAGTTTTTTAGAGAAAGAGGAAGTGGGAAATCATAAAGAGGCTTGAGGAGGAGAAGAAGAAAAGGGACACTAGATTCCAAGGATTCTATGTTGAAGAAAAGGATCCTATTAAAAGGATGAACATAATAATTGACAACTTTGAAAGATATATGTTGAACTAGAAAAGAAACCTAAGGGTTAGCCTTCAAAACCCTCCAAGGTTCCCATGAAACTGAGTGGTATTGTAATCACATAGTCCCTACTAGACACTGCCACAATACAATCTGAAGCATTCCCTAAGCATCCAAGTCCTAAAATAAAGAAGACACAAGGAGTGGCCCCCTTAGTGGCATATGAAATCAGTGAAGGAGTAGGGGATACTGAAGAGGTAGTCGATGTACTTTTGAATTTTAAAGATGATGAAGTTGATCAACCACCAAATAAGCTTGTAATTGATGCTCACAAACCAGAAGAAAGGGTGGATGCACATGGGCATAAAGATCAAGAAGTGCATGATGATGAAAGGGTGATTGCTACCCTTAGATTTATTGAAGATGATGAATTTATTCAAATTCCCGAGTTTAAGGATTTTTGGTTTAAGATGAAAATGAAAGAATTTGAGGAGAGACTCCAAATTAATAAGATGGGCACTGAGGAGTCACAACATGACCATATTTTTTCCTAGACTCTTGAAGAACTCAGGATTAATGAAATTACTGTTAGGTTGGGTGCATGGAGATGGGTAGCCAATTTATGGCCACTTTCCAAAAAAAGTTTTGAAAATTCATAATGTGAGCACGTTATAATGCACTCATTTTATGGTTTGGTGTGTCGAGCCTGAGGCTCGACCACAATGAGCCCATAATGCGAGCATGTTATAACGCACTCACATTATGACATGTTAAAAGAAAAAATAAGTGAAACTTATTCATTCTTCATTTCAATTATGTTTTTTGTTGTGCTCACGGAAAAAACCCCCATTTTTCATGCTCACATTCTAGGAGGAGGTATTGTGCAAAACTATTTACCAACGGTTGCTATTTCTTTGCGAGGATGGTTCCACGATGAGGAGGAGGTGTGAGAGGTAAGGATTGTTTTCTTTTTATTTTGAATTTGTTAGTTTTAGGTTGTATTTGATATATATTTTTTTCATTTTGTAGGAGATGCAAATCAATCTGTAAACCCTCAAAATACTCAACAAGAAAATCAACATCAACAACAACCTCCACCAATCACTCAACACCCTCCTGAAACTCAACAAAATTTAATGAGTGAAATTGAGAACAACAAAAAAAAATTGAGGATTTAATCAATAGGTTGAGTGATCCAAATTGTTAAACCGCAGAAAGAATGACCCTAGCAAGTAAATTGAAAGATATGTTAAAAAATATAGATTCAATTAGCAAACAAATAACTGGATGGCAAGATAGGAGGCAAGCGACTAGGGATTATTATGCGGATAAACTATCATATAAAGATGTAAATGATTTAAAAATTACAAAAGGTTATTTGTGCTCATTATTCACTAACCCATACACAAATCAAAATCTTACCCTCAATGCAAAGAGGTTTCCTATTCATTGGTGCCACCACCAAAAAATTAGCAACTATTTTTATGATAGGTGGTACATGGTCTTTGATTACCCATTGTGCAACAATTGTGAAGTACCACAATATTTTCTTAGGAAACTATACAGCCAGTTCATATTGAACAAAATCCCAAATTATTTTGATATGAGGGACTTCCAGGGGAGAGGTGGGGGGTCGACTCAGGATAGACCCGATGCACAGTCGGATCCTATGCGGCAAGGGAGACAAACTATTGCTAGGTCACCTTGTGAGCATGTTGTTATGCTTTCCATCACGAAGGAGAGTGTTGACATAGAGACATTGCAGGAAATCAACTCTTTGACCCAGAGTGTCATCCATCATACTAGCCCTATTCTACAACACCATCTAGGGGAGTCTTCTAGTGGTGGCCTTCGAACCCATGTGTGTCAATCTTGTAGGGTGACTTGTTCATATGACCCCACTAACACTCAAGAGGCTGCTACACAGGATCCGTATGAAACTATGGAGATGGAGAGGGCATCTGGCATTTTGCATGAGGCGTATGGCATTGATAGTTAGGTAAAAGTTAGCATGTTCATTGAATTTAATTTATTAAATTTTGATTTTGAAATGCAATATTAACTAATTTAGTTTTATGATTTTAATAAAATTGCAGGGTCATAGTGTTGAGACTAGATACATCGGCCCTACACCTACTTATTTATATAGTACACTTATCGGTGGGGTATGTAACTAGTAAACAATTATAAATTTATTACATGTTAATAGCATTATTTTATGAATGGTATTTTAATATGTGATTTTGGATGTTGAACAGGCTAATATTAGAGGTTTTAAGGGAATACCTCCCAGTGCTAGTGGATTTACTCAAACCTACATGCAGGTAATAGAATAAAGATTTTAACTAATGAATTGTACTTAATAGATTTGTGTAGTTTATATTCATATTTTTGATTACGTTGCATTACACATCATTCAAACTCAAAGCATTACTTCACATTCCATAACTAATAACTAGATGTTGATAGATGAAAAAATTTGAACTACAATATAGTTGTTTAAAAAGTCAATATAAGTAGTGATCCAATTACTTCACATAGCATAAGTAATAAGTCTTGGAGTAGCTTCCAATTTCATTTGCTTGTCATGGAATTCCATGAGACCACTTTTTACTGCTCGACATCTTTTCAAACAATTCACTTTTTACTTTTTGCTTGTCATGAAGGCATGTGCTTGCAAAGGTGCACCTGCAGGAAAAACTATGGATGCTTGGAAAAAATATATCAAAGAATAATAGTAAGCAATATCATAGACAAGGAAATTAGTAGTTTGAAAAAATGCCTTGAAGAAATACGTTCTCATGGTGATGAAATTCCATTCCATCACCATGAGACCACATTTATTCAAGGAGTTTCTTTCAATAGCTCACCACCTTTTCTATGATACCACATTTTCCATACATGTGTACCAAAGCATTTTATCAAACTACTCTCTTCCTTGCTGCTATGGCTAAAAGCCTAAAATAGGTGCTTTCCAACAAAATATGGATGCTTGGTAAAATATCTATCCAAAGCATAATAGTAATCAATAATACCATAGAGAAGGCAATGAAATTTCTAAAAAAATGCCTGAAAGAAATACGGTCTTATGGTGATGGAATTCCATGACATGCATTTGTTTGTAATGGCATTCCATCACCACGGGACCCCATTTCTTTGAGGAATTTTTTCAAACAGTTCACTGCCTTCTCTATGCCACCACAATTATCGTACATGTCTATGAAAGCATTTGATCAAATGGTTCACCGACTTGCTGCTATTGGTAAAATCCTAAAAACACATCCTTTCGAACAAGATATGGATAGGGAAAATAGTAAGCATGATAATAAGAAATATATAGTTTAATAAGTACTCAAAATTTTGTTCATGATCTCATACATTATAAGTCATGACATGGATCACTATTGTAGTTTTTGTGATTGAATAATTTGTTGTTTTATTTTCAGATGTTGCAAGCTAAAACACCTCTGAATGTGATGAGGGCAATGAAGATCAGTGTTTCATCTGCTATACAATCCTCAATGGATCTGATAGGGGAGGTATGAGGAAAATTAGTAAATTTTAATTTACATTCATTGTTATAGATGTTAGTTAGTTAAAAATCAAACCATTATTGATTCGTAGTTTAATTTATATTTGGATGGTTTATACAGGGCTTGAGCACACCTTAGCATGGGTGTGTGAATATTTCCCTCATGGAGAGTGATCTTGAGATGGCAATAAGTGATTATTTTGTCAAATATATCATTTTTTATAATGTAATTTCTATATATTAATGTATTTGCTTCTTATTGTAACAATTAAAACTTCACCATGAACTAAACACTAGGAGGAGGAGGAGGAGCACTCCTTGAGTACAACACAAACGAGTGACAAACCTATTGCCATCCAATCGACAAGCAAAGGGAAAGAATTTATTTCTAGAGAATTGAGAGCAATGACTTTTGGTTCCAGATCCCTTTGTTGTATGCCTACATGACAGTTTTGTACATATTTTGTATTGGATATATTTGACATTGTATGCCTATATGGCATTCTCGTAAGCCTATATGGCTATTTTGTACCTATATTTCATACTTATATCAACATATATTGATGTATGCCTACATGGCTATTTGGTTAATACAAATATTTTTTATCGATGGTGTCCATATTTGCATTCTAAATTGATGGTTCAATAGATATGAGTTACATGTATTCAAGTGTATACTTTACAAATTTCTTGTATACTTTGTGACTTATGTGTGTTCCAATGTATACTTTGCAACTTACATGTTTTCATGCATATACCTTGTATTCGTGCATATACTTTGTATTAATTTGTGTATACTATGTATTTGTGTGTATACTTCAAGGCTTACGTGTTTTTGAGTACTTGTGCTTCCCTTATTCACATGTACATTCTTGACTTATTCATGTGTATACTTATTAATTGGTTATCCCTAGCATTGATCATCATTATCCTTCATGGTTTGTCTTGAATATTAATTGATTGATGTTAAACAACTTTATCTAAAAGCAAAAAACATGTTTTCAATTGGTATTCCATGAAATGATTCATAAAAAGATTCCAATATATTTAATCATTTGATTGGAACAACTCAATTAAGCAAAGGATACATAATCTTCACAACACTTGTAAAACATAATATTTAGAGTAGATGAAGTAGTTAACTTCTTGACACATTATCATACAAACATTTATCTTCAATAGTCTTTAAAAAATTTCACAAAATAATCCTGATAGTGCAAAATAAATTGTTATGTTCTTGATGCGTCACCATATAAACACGTCAAAAGATTTATATGTCAACTTTTTGCAATGTTATTTCTTGTATAAGAAATGGACTTGAGAGAAAGCAAGTTATAATTTATAATAAAAATAAGAAATGGACTCAACGCTGTCGTAGACCCCCAAATAGGTCTATTTAACAAAGCAACATGCCTCCAATCACTCTTCCAATTGAAAAACACCATTGGGTAGCATTTACCAATCTACAAATCCACAAAATCCACAATTTTTAGGGTGTGATTGGCCCTCTAACCCCGCTATCCTCTAAACCCTCACTTTTCTCAAATTTTACTAGGGTTTATTGAAAAGCTCATATCCAGACTGTTGCTTCTCGGTTGTGTTCTGATTAGTTTGTCCTTGATGACAAAATTCACCTTTGGGTATCTATTGGCATGACATTCACGTGGTCTTGGCGATAGTGGAAAGGTCTATCGGCATGAGTATTTTTCACCGACTTATACATGAGGTGGTTCATCAACGTAAGTGATCCTTCATCGGCATTGTGTCTTGGCGAGTTTTACTTGTTACTTCAACTGGCTGGCACATTAAAGATTCACTTCGGCCAGACATATTGCTTTCGGTGTGAAGTCATAGCGATAGTACATTGTCACACCGACCTGTGGCGGGAAGATACATTGGTAAGAGTTAGGGTTATCAAAGTGAGGTCTTGGCGAGTGACCTTCGGTCTCGCTGACATTACACATGGAGTGTCACAGGAAGCTCTCGGCAGGACTTCTTCTTTGTTTCGGCGACAGAGGGTGATCCCTATTGGTAGGAGTTATACTGTCGGTATGAAGTCACAGCGAGATTGTTATGTCTCACCGACCGAAGGTTGAATGAGAACACATCGGCAAGAGTTGTGGCATCGATATAATATCATAGCGAACCCTATGGGTCTCACTGATGGAATACATATGGACCTTGTCGACATAGGCATTGATTTGTCTCAGCGAACAGAAATGATCATGTGGGCTTTCGATAAGACACAGGATGCTCTATGAGCAGTCACCCCGATTATAAATTGTCTCAGCGACACCGGATGAAAGGATGACTTTCGGTAAAACAAAGAATTATCTACAAAACATCTCCCTGATAGCGATATGTCACAGTGACACATAAGAGATAAAAGGGCTTTCGGTGAAACATAATGTGGTCTACGAGAGGTCTTCCTGACTTCACTGGGTCACAACGAAAGCAAATGAGGAAAAGGAAACGCAACTCGCATAAGGTCATAGCGAAACACAAAGAACACGGGGTGACTGATAGCATTATAATTGCCTTCAACATACTTACTGGTTTGTCTCAGTGAATGATTAACGAAGACAACACTGTGGCCGACATAGGAATTTCTAAGTATAGTTGTAGGCCGACATCATTGGTTGACATCGAATCTCAGAACGGTTACATGGCAAAATATTTTTTGAGAATTGGGAGGTTATGGTTCTCAGCTGGTGGGCAGTCGTGGTTTTGATGAAAATCTATCAGTTACATTTTGAAATCTCTTGGTTCAGTGCAAAAATTAAAGCTCTTTGGACAGGTGTTACTCTTGATTTTTACCATCATCTACAAATTATCATTATTCAGCTTCATACTCTAAAATTAGCAAGAGAGTTTCAGATTCTTGTGAAAAATGCATTTTGAAGATTTCTTCATGACAAACATGCTTGAAATGTATATAAAAACTAGTGTTGAAAACAATGTAGTCTCTCTGGTTGTAATTCTGGAATATTGTTCTTTGGCTGTATCAAAAATGTATGGAAATACTCTGTATTAAAAATCTGGAAAACAAAGATGCAGAGATATATTGTAATATTATTTTCTATGTAATATTTTAAGGATTCAATTATTGAATCCTTAGGGTATTCTATAGACGAGAAAACAAAGAGTTATGAACTTAATTGAAAACAGAGAGATCCTCTGAGAAATGATTATTGTTCTAAAATATAATTTGAGCGGTTGGTGCTCCTTGAGATAGATATCTCTAAACGAGGGGTTGGTGCTCCTTGAGTGGGTGCTCAAAAATCAGCCTATAAGGCATTGTGAATAGTTGATTAAAAAGGTTAAGCCTGCAAGGCATTTCGAGAGTGGTTTTTATACCCCAGGAGGGTTTTCCACTCAGCAAAATCTTGTCTCTTTGTTCTTCTGTGTGCTCACTGCTTTACTGTGTTGTTGTTTCTGTTCACTGTTGCGATTATTACTTTTTTCAATTATGTTTATGAATGATTACATTCAACTCATGAATGCATTAATCAGAGTAATATTGAGATCAAATATGAGCTATGTTTTTGAATTTTTGAAAATTGGTCAAATCTGTTAAGACGTTGATTCACCCCCCCTCTTAGTGTCATTTTAACTCCAACAATTGGTATCACAGTGTAGGGTCCTCTAATAGGTTTTAATCACCTTGGATTGATCTTGGTCTTGGAGTTTTTTTTTAATGGCACATTCTCAAGACGGTGCCTCTCTAACCAGAGCTCCATTATTTGATGGAACAGATTATGTGTTCTGGAAAATTAGAATGGAAGCTTTTCTTATTTCTTTTGATGTTGATGTTTGGAGCATTGTTATAAATACTTACAATGTACCAGCCTCTATTCCCATTGATCCTGCTGAAAAAAAGAGGTATGAAACAAATGCCAGAGCTAAGCATGCCATCTTGTGTGGGTTAACTAAGGATGTGTTCATTAAAGTCATGCATTGCAAATCTTCTCATGATATCTGGGAAAAACTTGAAACTATATATCAAGGGAATGAGAAAGTCAAACTGTCAAAAATCATTACACTCAAACATCAGTTTGAGGAGTTGAAAATGAAGGATGATGAAAAAGTGGGTGAATATTTCCTAAGAGTTGATGAAGTTGTCAATGCAATGAAAGGTCTAGGTCAAGAGGTTAATGAATTTGATGTGGTCACAAAGGTTGTTAGAACCTTACCATCCAAATTTGAATCTAAGGTTTCAGCCCTAGAAGAAAAGAAACACTTTGATCAGCTTACCTTAGACAGCCTGCAAGGAATACTTACTACCTATGAAATGGAACTAGCAAAAACAATTCAACTGGAAAAGAAACTGCCTTTAACACTGAAAAGAAAGAAAAAGTCGAAGTCAGTGAATCAGAGTTGTCTGATTCTAATGAATCCCATTTTGTTAGAAGATTTAAAAAGGGATTAGGAAAATATAAGGGAAAACTTCCCTTTAAATGTTTTAACTGTGGAAAAATAGGTTACTTTGCTGCAAAGTGTCCCTATGATGATCAAATTAGTGACAATGAGAAATTTGGAAAATAGCCTAAGAAGAGGGCCTTTAAACCTAAATGAAATTTCAACTTCATAAAGAAGAAGAGTTTGTTTAGCAAAGATGAAATTGATTTTGAGTCTGAAGATTCATCAGCAAAAGAAGATGAAACCTTGTTCATGGCTGAGATTACTCAGCAAGAAGATTCAAACACCATTGACATTGAAGAAGGTGAGGTAGATCTTGAAAGTGAGCTGAAATGTGCTTTAAAAGAGGTCATAAAACTCAAAAAACAAGTTCTTGCTCAAGAACATAAACCAGATCAAGAAATGGTCTCTTTGAAAACTCAGCTTGAAGAAGCTAAAAGAGTTGAAGACTGTCTTCGAGAGACTGTAAGCTGCAAAGATCAAGAAATTCAAAAACTGGAACAAGAAGTAGTCTGTCTTAGGAAGGAAATTGAAAAATATGAAAGCACTCTAAAACTGAATGAGATGCTCAGCAAGTAGAAGATATACAAAGATAAAACTGGTGTTGGTTTTGAAAAGGGTGAATGCTCAATTGACCATGCAAAACAAAACCCCTCTTTTGAAGTCAAAGGTTCAGGTTCAAATCACTCAGAATTTGGTAAGGATCATGTTCAGTCTTTAAGAGGTAACAGATCTTCATACAGAGTCAATCCTTTCTTCTATGGTTATTATTTTTTCTGCAACAAATTTGGCCACAAGGTGAACACTTGCAGGCTTATGAATCCTAGAATACCCGGTTTGGTCTTAGGCAACACTATGGTTTTGTTAGACAGATCAGATGTTTTAAATGCAATGCTTTGGGACATTTTATCAAACAGTGCAGAACTGATCTGCAATCGAAACAACAGAAAATTAAAAAGGTTTGGAAACCTAAGACTATTAACAACATTCAACAAACTATGTTGGTTCAAATTGCTTTTCATTCCAAGAAAAAGGACTTATGGGTCCTGGATAGTGGATTTTCTAACCATATGACTGGCGACAAGGATAAGTTTATAAATCTTGAAGATTATGTAGGTGGTTATGTTAAGTTTGGTGATAACTATGGTATTCAAATTAAAGGTAGAGGTTCACTTCTTCTGAATGAAGACACTCCTATCTATAATGTGTACTATGTGGAAGGTCTCAAGCACAATCTTCTAAGTGTTAGTCAAATCTGTGATAGTGATTATCATGTTCTTTTCACTTCACAGGGATGTGAGATTAAGAACAAGCTAGGAAAGGCTATTGCAGTTGGAAGGAGGACAAAGGAAATGTGTACAATCTTCTCGACACATCAAGCAATGACAATAATCAAGGTATGTGTCTAATGGGACAAATTGAAGAGAATTGGTTATGGCATAAAAGATTAGGACACATAAACTTTGAAAATATGGTTAGAATCAGTAAAAATCAGAATGTTAGAGGTCTACCAATTCTTAGCAAGCCAGAAAACTCTGTGTGCAAAGAATGTTTGAGTGGTAAACAGACTAAAATCAGCTTCAAAACAAAAGAACATTCTTCTTCAAAACCTTTACAGCTTGTGCATACTGATTTATGTGGACCAACCAGAACAAGGTCTATTAATGGTGAAAAGTACTTTATGCTATTTGTGGATGATTATACTAGAATGGTTTGGGTCACATTTCTTAAGCACAAATCAGAAGCATTTGAAAGGTTTAAAATATTTCGTAAATTGGTTGAGAAGGAATCTGATTTAAAACTTAAATGTCCACGATTTGACAAAGGAGGTGAGTTCACTTCTCAAGAGTTTATTGATTACTGTGAACAATACAGCATTAAAAGACAGTATGCTGCAACAAAAACACCTCAACAAAATGGGGTAGTTGAACATAAGAATAGAACTGTAAAAGAAATGGCTAGAACCATGCTAGATGAAGCTAAGTTGTCTGATATGTATTGGAAAGAAGCTGTTCACACAGCTGTATACATTTTGAATAGAGTGCAGCTTAGGGTGAAATATAAACACACTCCTTATGAACTTTGGTATGGAAAAACTGCTTCTGTCAAACACTTTAAAATTTTTGGAAGTGTTTTATCAAGAAAGATGATGATAACCTTGGGAGCTTTCAATCAAAGAGTGATGAGGGTATCTTTTTGGGATACTCAACTCAAAGCAAAGCTTATAAATGCCTTAACAAAAGGCTTAATAAGATTGTTGAAGTTGTTAATGTAAAATTTGATGAAAGACCACATTTGTATGCTGAATCTTTGCAGGATAATGAGGAAGAAGAACTTAAACTAGAAATAATTTCAGAAGGAGCTGAAACAACAAAGCCTAATACTGATTCAGCAAGCCCTAAAAATGAAACAGCAAGTCTTGAAAAGGTTGCATCAAAATCTCTAGCTAAATATCACCCCAAAGATCAAATTATTGGGGATAAAAATGCAGGAGTTCAAACTAGAAGAAAGGCGGCATAATCTGATGAAAAGGCACAAATTGATTTTTGTTTAGTTACTCAGTTTGAGCTTAAAATTTTTAATGAAGCTCTCACAGATTCATGTTGGATTAATTCTATGCAGGAAGAAATTGATCAGATTGAGAAAAATCAGACTTGGGAGTTAGTCCCAAGACCAGATTGCAAGAATGTCATTGGAGGCAAATGGATATACAGAAACAAGGTTGATGAAAATGGCAATGTTATTCACAACAAAGCAAGATTTGTCTGCAAAGGCTATGCTCAACAAGAAGGTATTGATTTTGGCGAAACCTTTACACCTTTTGCTAGACTAGAATCTATCAGATTATTCTTGGCTTATTCTGTTTACAAAAACTTTACTGTTTATCAAATGGATGTCAAAACTTGTTTTTTAAATGGCTATTTAGATGAAGAGGTCTATGTTGAACATCCTAAAGGATTTATTTGCAAAGATAAGCCTGATCATGTTTACAGATTGAAAAAGGCCCTCTATGGCTTAAAACAAGCACCTAGAGCTTGGTACTCTAGGCTAGACAGTCATTTGCTTTCAAATGGTTTTGTTAGAGGAGGTGTAGACAGCAATCTGTATGTTAAAATTGACTGATATTTTGGTTGTTGAAATTTACGTTGATGACACTATCTTTGGCTGCAACAATGTTACTTTGAGTAAAAAATTCTCTCAGCTAATGGAATCTGAATTTGAAATGTCATTATTGGGAGAATTAAATTTCTTCTTGGGTCTTCAAATCTCTCAACATGAAAATGGAATATTTCTTTCTCAAACCAAGTATGCTAGAGAGATGCTTAAGAAATTTCAGATGGATGAATGCCATCTAGTTAGCACTCCAATGGTTACTGGATGCAAACTTACTAAGGTTGATGATTCTCCTGATACAAATCAAACTGAATATAGATCAATGATTGGCAGTCTATTATATTTAACTGCTTCTCGACCTGACATCATGTAGGCAGTTTGCACTATTGCACGGTTTCAGGCATCACCTAAAGAATCCCATATCACTGCTGTTAAAAGGATTTTTAAATATATTCAGGGCACTCTTGATTATGGTCTTTGGTATCCTAGAAGAAATGATTTCTCTTTGATTGCTTATACTGATGCTGACTGGGCTGGTTGTTTGGATGATAGGAAAAGCACCAGTGGTGCTGCATTCTTTCTTGGAGATCGTTTAGTGGCATGGCACATCAAGAAACAAGTATCAGTTTCTCTTTCTATTGCTGAAGCAGAGTACATTGCTGCCACTTCATGCTGTACTCAAGTTCTTTGGATGAGTCAAACTCTATCTGATATGGGTATTGAAGTTCCTAAACTTATTTCCATTCTTTGTGATAACACTAGTGCGATGAATATTTCAAAAAATCTTGTTATGCACTCTCGTACTAAACATATTGCTATCAAGTTTCACTTTCTTCGAGAAAAAAATTTTGCTAATGAAGTCTGCTTATAGTTTGTTGGCTCACAAAATCAGGTGGCTAATATTTTTAATAAGCCCTTAGCTAAAGAGTTATTTGAAAGGTTGAGACTTCGATTGGGAGTTATCTCTCAATCTTTACTTCTCTGATTTTACAAGCATTGGCTTAGGGGGAGCATGTTATATATTTTGATTCACTTACGGCTCTCCTACAATCTTGGTTGCTACACTATTACTCTTTTTGTAGCTGTTTCTCATGATACTTTTGGTTGGCTTCTCAGTTGTGTTTCTTGGCATTGCACATTCTTCTCTTCTATTCTTGTCATTGAGGCAAAAAGGGGGAGAGCCATTTGTGTTTTGCCATCAAGGACAAAGGGGGAGTTTGTTGGTTCTCAGTTGTGTTTTGATTGGTTTTTCCTTGATGATAAAATTCACCTTTTGGTATCTATCGACATGACATTCACGTGGTCTTGGCGATAGTGGAAAGGTCTATCGGCACGAGTATTTTTCACCGACTTATACATGAGGTAGTTCATCGGCGTGAGTGATCCTTCATCGGCATTGTGTCTTGGCGAGTTTGACTTGTTACTTCGACCGACTAGCACATTAAAGATTCACTTCGGCCAGACATATTGCTTTTGGTGTGAAGTCATAGTGATAGTACATTGTCACACCGACCGGTGGCGGGAAGATACATCGGTAAGAGTTAGGGTTATCGAAGTGAGGTCTTGGCGAGTGACCTTAGGTCTCGCCAACATTACACATGGAGTGTCACAGGCAGCTTTCGGCAGGACTTCTCCTTTGTTTTGGCGACAGAGGGTGATCCCTATCGGTAGGAGTTATACCGTCGGTATGAAGTCACAGCGAGATTGTTATGTCTCACTGACCGGAGGTTGAATGAGAACACATCGGCAAGAGTTGTGGCATCGATATAATATCATAGCGAACCCTGTGGGTCTCACCGATGGAATACATATGGACCTTGTTGGCATAGGCATTGATTTGTCTCAGAGAATAGGAATGATCACGTGGACTTTCGGTAAGACACAGGATGCTCTACGAGAAGTCACCCCAATTATAAATTGTCTCAGCAACACCGGATGAAATGATGACTTTCAGTAAAACAAAGCATTATCTACAAAATGTCTCCCCGACAACGATATGTCACAGCGACACATAAGAGATAAAAGGGATTTCGGTGAAACATAATGTGGTCTGCAAGAGGTCTTCCCGACTTCACTGGGTCACGACGAAAGCAAATGAGGAAAAGGAAACGCAGCTCGCATAAGGTCATAGCGAAACACAAAGAACACGGGGTGACTGACAACATTATAATTACCTTTGACATACTTACGGGGTTGTCTCAGCGAATGATTAACGAAGACAACACTGTGGCCGACATAGGAATTTCTAAGTATAGTTGTAGGCCGACATCATTGGTTGACATCGAATCTCAGAACGGTTACATGGAAAAATATTTTTTGAGAATTGGGAGGTTATGGTTCTCAGCTAGTGGGCAGTCGTGGTTTTGATGAAAATCTATCAATTACATTTTGAAATCTCTTGATTTAGCGCAAAAATTAAAGCTCTCTGGACAGGCGTTACTCTTGATTTTTACCATCATCTACAGATTATCATTATTCAGCTTCATACTATAAAATTAGCAAGAGAGTTTCAGATTCTTGTGAAAAACGCATTCTGAAGATTTCTTCATAACAGACATACTTGAAATGTATATAAAAACTAGTGTTGAAAACAATGTAGTCTCTCTAGTTGTAATTCTGGAATATTGTTCTTTGGCTATATAAAAAATGTATGGAAATACTCTGTATTAAAAATCTGAAAAATAAAGATGCAGAGATATATTGTAATATTATTTTCTATGTAATATTTTAAGGATTCAATTATTGAATCCTTAGGGTATTTTGTAGACGAGAAAATAGAGAGTTATGAGCTTAACTGAAAACAGAGAGATCCTCTAAGAAATGATTATTGTTCTAAAATATAATTTGAGGGGTTGGTGCTCCTTGAGATAGATATCTCTAAACGAGAGGTTGGTGCTCCTTGAGTGGGTGCTCAAAAATTAGCCTATAAGGCATTGTGAACAGTTGATTAAAAAGGTTAAGCTTGCAAGGCATTTCGGGAGTGGTTTTTATACCCCAGGAGGGTTTTCCACTTGGAAAAATCTTGTGTCTCTTTGTTCTTCTGTGTGCTCACTGCTTTACTGTGTTGTTGTTTCTGTTCACTGTTGGGATTATTACTTTTCTCAATTTTGTTTATGAATGATTACATTCAACTCATGAATGCATTAATCAGAGTAATATTGAGATCAAATATGAGCTATGTTTTTGAATTTTTGAAAATTGGTCAAATCTGTTAAGACATTGATTCACCCCCCCTCTCAGTGTCATTTTAACTCCAACACAGACATCATACAACCTCAAAACCTCTTCCAACACTCTTCATTCAAAACCCCTCTATTCCCAATTAGGGCATCATGCCATAACATACTTTTGACCTCCTTTGTCCTTGTAGACTGTTTGAACACATCAAACTCCACAACCTCACCCTATTGCCAACCTATTCTAACTTATTCTCAAGCAATTTCTTCTTTTCACCTCGTCTAGCCTTGCTTTTAAGGCCTAAATTCTAAATTTTGAACAAGGGTAGTGTTAGTAATCTCTTCCTATGCCTTTACCAATGCTATTTTCTTATTCATACTTACATAATTGACTTAAATGATCCCACACTAACTCAAAACTAAAAGCAAGATTACAAAATGGCCTATCATGGCTTTATTTGACATTATAATGACTAAAACCACTAAACTAGACCTTCTTCATCAAATGAAGGAACAAGGTGCTCTACACCAATGATCATATGTTTTTTGTGTGGAATACTGAGACTTCTCAACCGTTGTGTGTATGTTTATCTTTTCCTTTGTATTGCATGCCATCATAAGGGATAAAGCCGGTTAAATGCAGCTCAGAGCAATTCCACATGTTTGGGTGCGAAAGAGGACTATGCCTAGTGTAAACCTACCTATTAGGATGCATTGGAGCAGTTTGTTTGGTCACACAAATTGCAAAATAAAAGTTTCACGACTTTGTAACTTTACACTGCTTCCATTTGACACTTTTTATATCAAGTGAAAAATGGACACCACAGGAAAAAAACTCTAAGATAAGAAAAACTGAGAGATTTTATTGTAGAAGGGCCCAACACAATCCCATAGGCTCAGACATAGAGTTCGTAAGCAACATAGTTTCTGAGTAATAGCCAGTCAAAGTTTGCTTCCCTTTTACACTTTGGACCCTTAAGGGATCAATCTGGTTGAATGTAGCTCATAGCGATTATGCATGTTTGGGTGCAAAAGAGGACCATGCCTAGTGTAAACATACCTATTCAGACGCGTTGGAATAGTTCATTTGGTCACACGAGTTGCAGAATGAAAGTTGCACCACTTTGTAACTTTGCACTACTTGCTTTTGACACTTTTTCCATCAAGTGAAAATCTGCCACCACGGGAAAACCACTCTGAGATAGCCAAAACCAGGAGAGGTTTTTGTAGAGGGGCCCAACACGATCCTATAGGGTCAGATGATAATTTTCTAAGAATTACGATATTCGAGTAACAACATGCTGAAGTTTTCAGCCATTTTGCACTTTGGAATCTTAAAGGATCAATCTAGTTGAACGTAGCTCAGAGCGATTCCGTGTGTTTGGGTGTGAAAAAGGACCATTCCTAGTATAAAAATACATATTCAGATGTGTTAGAACATTCTGTTTGGTCACATGAGTTACAGAACGAAAGTTGCACTACTTTGCAACTTTGCACTACTTGCATTTGACACTTTTTCCATCAAGTGAAAATCCACCGCCATGGGAAAACCACTCCAAGATAGGTAAAATAGAGAGAGGTTTTTGTAGAGGTTCCCAATGTGATTCTGTAGGATTAGATGAGAAATTTCTAAGCGTCGCGGTATTCGAGTAACAACATGCTGAAGTTTGCAGCCATTTTTCACTTTGGACTCTTAAGGGATCGATCTAGTTGAACATAGCTCGGAGTAATTCTGTGTGTTTGGGTGCAAAAGAGGACCATTACTAGCGAAAAAATACCTATTCGAACGCATTGGAATAGTTCTTTTAGTCACACAAGTTGCAAAACGAAAGTTGCACCACTTTGCGACTTTACACTACTTGCATTTGACACTTTTTCGATCAAGTGAAAATCTATCGCCACGGGAAAACCACTCTAAGATAAACAAAGCTGAGAGAGGTTTTTGTAGAGGGGCCCAATGCAATCCTGTAGGATCAAATGAGAAGTTTCTAAGCGTCATGGTATCCAAGTAACAACACGTTGAAGTTTGCAGCCATTTTGCACTTTGGACTCAAGGGATCGATCCAGTTGAACGTAGCTCAGAGAGATTCCACATGTTTAGGTGCGAAAGAGGACCATGCCTAGCTTAAACATACCTATTCTGATGCATTGGAACAGTCTGTTTGGTCACATGAATTGTAGAATGAAAGTTGTACCACTATGTAACTTTGCACTACTTGCATTTGACACTTTTTCCATCAAGTGAAAATTTGTCGCCATGGGAAAACCACTCTGAGATAGAAAAAACCGAGAGAGGTTTTTATAGAGGGTGTGAACGTGGTCTTGTAGGATTAGACAAGAAGTTTCTAAGCATCACGGTATCTCAGTAACAACATGCTGAAGTTTGAAGCCATTTTGCACTTTGGACTCTTAAGGGATTGATCCGATTGAACATAGTTTAGAGCGATTACATATGTTTGGGTGTGAAAGAGGACCATGTATAGCATAAAAATACCTATTTGAATGTGTTGGAATAGTTTTTTTGGTCACACGAGTTGTAGAACAAAAGTTGCACCACTTTGTAATTTCGCATTGCTTGCATTTGACATGTTTTCTATCAAGTGAAAATTTTCCGCCACGGGAAAACCACTCCAAGATAGCAAAAATTGAGAGAGGTTTTTGTAGAGGGGCCCAATGTGATCTCGTAGGATCAAACGAAGATTTTGTAGGAGCCATGTTTTATGAGTAATACTCATCAAAGATTGTTTCCCTTTTGCACTTTGGTTATTTTTGATGCACAGGTTCCAAGACAGTCACTATTGATTTTGAAGTATGTGTTGTAACTCAATAATGGCTATTTAGATCAGTCATTTTTTTTGAAGTCATTTGAGAAGTTTGTGAGAAAAGGTCTAAAACTAGGGTCTGCTGACCTACTAGACAAGGTAGAGTGAAGGGTTAAAATTGAAGAGATAGAGAGTTATTGGTTGAAACTTTGTTTGAAACTCATTTATTTGAGGTTATGTGAAGATTGACACCCCTTGCTTACTGATGCAAGAGAATCTTCCAGGATCCACAAACCATTAGGGTACTTCTAACCCAAACTTAACAAGAGAAGATCAAATTAAACAAACATCATTCTTTTTCTCAACTTTCATGAAAAATTCACTTATCCATTCACCAAAATCCCACTTTTCCCATTAGAAACTATAAGGAAACCAACAAGCCAAACAATTTATCAGTATTCCATGCCATTATCAGATTCAAAAACAACCTTACCAGCATCATATTGATTGTATCAAAGCCATAACCTAATCAACAACATTAAACCATTCAATTCTTTCATTTTTTAACCAATTACTCATCATTTCAACTTGTTTCAATGAGGGAATAAGACTACAAACCATTGAGTTTTATTCTAATCATTCACCATACATCCAAGACACTGTAAACAACCTATTCTTGACTGAAATAAATCAGATACACACTTACAAACCACTAGCCATCAGACTTACCATTAACTTGCAGTCAAAAACACCATTTTGCACCAAAAATCCACCTTACTCAAAACATCAAATCTTCAAGATTAAAGTCTGCACCTTTACCAAACCATAGATACATATTTAAATACATTATCTTGTTAGTTTCAATACACATTCAAACTCTGAAAACTCTATTTACTCAAATTACCACTTTTTAACAATCAAAACATCATTTTACACATTGTGTAAACCTTGCTCAAAACACTCAAAATACCAAATTAGTTTCCTAGATCTTATCCAAGCATTGAGACATGTTTTCCAAAACCTTTCAAACATGTTTCAATCATAAAGAATCATTCAAATTACTGTTTACACAGATTTTCCCATTTTAGCTATCAAGGCATCAAATTGCAAGTAGGTTTCCAAACCTTGAATCGGGTGTAACTTCTTATTGAGATCCTTTAGAACTTGTACCAGTAGCTTTTTAGCAACCCATTTTGGCCAATATTAACATATCCAAAAATTAGATATACCTGTGTTGTAAAATATGTGTAAACCAATAGCCTACTCATTGGAAAATGCTTCAAATTAGCCCAAATTTACAAAGGGACTACCAATGAATCAAATCCAAAACCCCATATTAATTCAAAATTTATTTTATCATGTGTCAAAACTTAGGATTCACCAACATTTAGGGGCTTAAAGGCCCAATTAAACACCCAACAATAGAAACCTTGTTTTTAGGCTTAAACCATGCAAAAAGAATGAGGGTTTGATAGAAAGCACCATTGAAAACCTTAAAAATCTTATCCAATACTCCAAAAATGTTTAGATATGTCTACATATTCATTCTAAACCTCCTTCCATCCTTGAACACTTCATTTTCCTCAAAACACCACTTGGAGCCACACTTTTCACTTTGAAATTCATCATAAAACCCTGTAGCAGTAACTCTACCTTTGTTTCTTGAATTCCCCTGCAAAAATAAACACACACACACCTAAAAAATAATAATACTAACCGAATCCACTGATCTAAACTATCAAATTCGGTGGAATAGTCATTATTGGTTATCTAGACTCTTAAAACCCCAATCTTGAGGGTTTATAAACCGAGTTGATAAAAATCAGTTCAAACTAATGATAAACTCAATGGATACCTTCCTAAATAGATTCAAATGAAATATACTTCACTATTATACCTTAAAAAGAAATATTCAAGGCCTTAAACTACTGCATAGGTCGTACAAGTTAATGAACAACTAGAAAAACTCAGAAAATCACTAAAATAGGGACTTTATTGATTGTAAATCTTGAAGAATACAAAATATCTCTGTTTTGCTCGACCTTACATGCTTTATATATATGTTTCCCAAATAATAACTTACTTTTCAACTTCCTTCATCGAGCTATCCCTCTAATTTCCCACAAAAAGACTTCAACTTCTGATTTTTTTGCCTTTTCTTGCATTTTTGACAATTTTTACAACTTTTGCACTTTTAACATTTTTTTTTTGCAAATTCAATTGCCTTACCTCCTAGTGACATAATAAACATTAAAATACATTGAAATAGGTCTTTACATGACCTTTTACATACATTTTACATTTGAAAAATCATTTTTTTGAAATTTTTCCTTTTGTAGGCATTTTGTGAGCAAGGTGCTCATGCACCACTTACACATTCAAATTGAAAAACACCTAATTGAAATACATCATAGGTGCTCATTATGAGGTTAAATTCAATTGAGTAAATTTAGATTCCCTCGCTAAGCTTCACATGCTCTTTTATAATGGCTTCAAATCAGAATTGAGATTTGTCAAGATCATCAAAATAAGGATGTTGCATTGCTTTTTTGGCTAAGATTCTCTTTTATGGCTCATAAATCAGCATTTTATGCAATGAGAGACCAATCAATTTTTAGTAGTTTACTTACAAATAGACAAAGTAAAAGAGAAAAATAAAGAGCATCCAAAATGGAAATGAAATGAAAATAGATGGAAGGCACTTATAGATAGGCATGTCAGTCTCTTAACGTAGTCACTCTTGGTCATACATCTTTAGTGGGAGTTCCAAGATACCTATTGCACACAACACCTCTCATAAATATAGTAAGTTGAAATTTGAGATTCTCTTATAATGTCTACATCATAGCTACTCATGATAAGGTTAACTTCAAATGAACAACTTGAAATTCCCTCACCAAGCTTTGCACACACTTTTGTAATGGCTTAAAATCATGATTGAGATTTTTCAAGATCATCAAAATAAGGATGTTGCATTGCTTTTTTGACTAACATTCTCTTGGATTTCTTATAAATGTTCATTTTCTACAAGGGGACACCAATCAATTTATAGTAGGTTACTTACAAATAGGAAAATTAAAAGAAGATGATAGCATTGCCATCAAACAAATTAATGTGCATACAAGTATAAATTAATAAGAACCGATGTGCATACTTACAAATTAATCCAACGAACCATCTGGGTCTACTCTACTCTTAATTGTGTCAAGTATTGTCTCATGGTCACACTCACAGACCTTCCACAAGACCTTGTTCAAAGGTCTACCCCCATATTTGGTCAAACGAACATTGTATGCCATGACAAGGTTTGAGTAATGAAGAATTTTACAATGCATGTCAAAGTCCTAAAACAACCAATGTTTAACACTCTTATGTGGTTACCTTCTAATCCATGTTCTAGTAACAACAACCAAGCTTGTAGGGTATTCAATGTTTTCTCCATCTATAACTGGGGCCTCCAATTTCTTTTTGGCCTCAACACAATGACACAAGTAATAGTCTATTCTCTCTTTGTTGTCTTCATTTGCAATAATTGCATAAACTTTCCCTACATTGATATGTGCAACAAATCTCTTGAAATTAGTCAACATTATGAATACACTACAATGTAATATAACAATATGGAATTTCAAAAACTAAGCAAGTAGATATATTACCTAGTTGAACTAGATCTGATAGGTGGTCAAAGTCGACCGATGATTCCATTTGTGTTAGTTCCAATGTCGTCAGAGGGAAATATGTGTGAAGTGGGCTAAGATAACTTGTCAACCCACTCCCCTGACTCACAATCATTCTAAGTTTGCATTGTACATGAAGAACAAAAGCATGCCATCTTCCATGTATTGATACTCCATGAACCTGCATTTGAGCTAAGGAAAGAGTGTCGCTCACTCAATCCTGTTAGTGTACAACAATCCTCATATGGTGCAATGTTAGTATCATCCATCAACCAAAAATACCTATAAATTGAAGACGTACCTTCATTACCTGGACCCATCGAAGCATTACACCACTTGATGATTGATCTTGCATCTATAAACTTTGCACTGTCTTTATACTTTAACTCTTCTCATGCTAATGCTCTTTTCACACATGATCTTGCACCATCATGCTCCTCCTTTCCATGCCCGACCTCACAAAAGTTCCACATATGTTGTACACCTATAATGACATGCATCCTGCTCAACCAGTAGAACATGTGTGAGTTGTTGAACTGTGTTGCATAGTTATCCAGCCATATTAAATGCCTACCATATGCTATGCCCCTCTAAGCCAAATCATTGTAGAATATCTGGAAGAAACCTTGCATGAACTCTAGAGAATGTGTACGATCATCACTAATATAAAAGTGATACTCCCTCAATACCTTTCTTTGTTCCTCTGTACTATCAGCTACATGAATGAATGCTATTTGCACAACTATTGAAACCTTTGTGGATTTGTAATACTATGACTGCACCTCACACTATGGCTGTAGAGTGTAGTTCTCTGCAAATTCAACCACTGATACTATGTTGCCAACTAGAAATGTGTCCTTGCATAGCTTGAATTGTGTGTCCATCCATTGAGCTCTAGAGGTATGCCTTGCATACTCATACACTATATTGTCATGAAACATGGACATAAACTGATACACTCGAATCTTCTGAATAACCAAATCACACCTTTTTGCTTGAGACCCATCTTTTATAGCATATGCCACCATTTTATACTTCCTGAATTCTACTAGTTTTTGTCCCACCTCATATGTGCTTTCCATATGTTGACATAGTGGCATATGTTGCAAGCCACTACAATGCTTGCATGAACCATCCAAGCATGCTATCCTGTAGAATATTTGGCCATCCTCTATTTCACATAAATTTTTTGATAAGAAATCTCTTGAAGATTTTGGCGGGGCTTCTATGCCACAATCTTGCAAAACATTGTTAGCATGAAAATCACAACATATAGAACGATAAACATCATAATGGTTAGAGAATTAAATATGTAGTCTACAACAACAAGTAGTGTGTGTGTGATTTATATTGACATAAAAAGGTTTAAGCATTTCAAAAAATCTTTGGCAAATATTAATTTGAGGATAATCCATTTGAAATTTATGAAAATATTGGGTTTGAGTCATATCCAAAAAGTGCTTTGGATGTGGCTCACAGTTCTGACTATCGATTCTCCTTCTTACCACATCCCTTTGATTCAGAGATGGCCTTGTGTTATTCTTCCAATACTCTTCAATTAGTGTTCTCAATGCTTTCAACAAATTTTTTATCTTTTTGTGGTAGTCTCCCCGAGAATGCCCATAATTCATTTGAATCGGTGCCCTCAATTCTTTGTTGCTTTTGAAAGACTTTTGATAAAAAAAATTTACTAATTCTCATTTGATCACTCGTCTTTCTAATGGGATGAGATATCTTTGTTTGACTTCTTACCAAAGTCGATGTAATGACACGTCATGTGACATTACTATCCTTTGAGTGTGAGGTCTTACTCACACTCTCATATGCATCCATTAGATTCTTCACAATAGTGTTTTCACTCGATGCATTCGATGTTCTCAACCTAAGAGTCTTCATGATGTCTCTATACTTTATACCCCACATCATTTCAACAAATAGTTGACATCTTGCAGTCTCATTTAGCCTTTCAAAGTAGAATTTACAAATATTATCAACATATCTTCTACAAGTGCGTGCTGGAATCTTACCTTCCATATGCTACAAAATATCCTCATCAATATTAATCAAATACTTCAGCTTTCTACGCAAAATTCTAGGTGGTGTTCTTCTAGGTACATACATCTCAACATTAGGAATTTCATCAATATTTAATTGAGGTGGGCTAGATTTCATACCTTCGATTGAGGGTGGAGTAGAAGACATACCTTGAGGTTCTCGTGGGGATGATGGCATACATTTTTCGTCAAATATGAGTGATGAAGTACTCTCAACTTGAGATGCGATGGATGGTGTCCAACCATATTCACTTGTGATAGATGGTGTCCCTCCATATTCACTTGCGGTAGTTGGTGTCCCTCCATATTCATTTGTGATTAATGGTGTCCCTTTGTATTCACTTTCTATAGAGGGTGTGTCTCCAGCTATAGTATCCAAATCTATCTTAGCATGATGCTTTCGCATTTGTGCCCTTTGTGCTGCCAAATCTTGTTCTCTTTTTGATGGTTGAGGTTCCTCTTCAGTTGGCTTGTTTTCGTTAATATTACCCAATTTCTTCTTTTCACAATATGCCTCCACCCATTCTCTCTCCTTTGCTTTAAAGGTTTCATACTCTTCGTGTGTTAGTTTATTCCTTATTCGTTTCTTCAGCATGGTGGATAATTTTACCTATAGCATGGTAATGAGACAAATATTAGTTCCTAAAGTATTTGTCGATTCAAATAAATGAAATATATGTCATTCAAGGCTTCATAAAAAATACTTACAATCATCTTGTACAAGACTATTTCTAGCATAGACAAAGGTGGTGTAGGGGCATGCCATGATTACAAGATAGGAATAATTACATTGTTTTCACCGTGGCACCCCATTTCTATGAGGCATACACTGCCCCTACCTTCTCAACCCTACCACATTGGCAAGCTAGTGAGTTACATCACCGTGACACCCCATTTCTATGAGGCATACACTTCCCCTACCTTCTCAACCCTACCACATTGGCAAGTTAGTGAGTGAGCTAGCTTGTCAACGCTCCACTAGCTTGCCAATGCGGTAGGGAGAAGGAAGTGCAGTGTATGCCTCATAAACAAGTGCCATTAATGATAGAGCACAGTAGGGTTGAGAAGGGGCCGTGGCTGCCTCACCATGGCACCCCATTTCTATGAGAGGCATGGCTTAACGGCCTCTGGCCTCTCAACCCTACCGTATTGGCAAGCTAGTGGAGCGTTGGCAAGCTAGCTCACTCACTAGCTTGCCAATACAGTAGGGTTGAGAAGGTTGGGGCAGTGTATACCTCATAGAAATGGGATGTCACGGTGATGTAATCACCGTGACATGCCATTTCTATGAGGCATACACTACCCCTACCATGTCAACCATTTCTGAGACCATCCTAAACACATAGTTTGAAGGTTTGAAAGTCATTTAAAATGGTGTATTAACCCATTCCTCTCACTGTGGCCACTCTAACTCGAGGAATGGGTCTGCAACATCACTAAAAAGGTGTGGGAATATTGAGTGTGTACAGGGGAGGTCAAGAGTTGAGTTGGGCATGAAGCCCTAGAGTGAAATTTGGTGTTTTCCATGTGAATTTGAGAGGTTTTGACATGCTAAAGTGAGTATTGTGCTAGGGAAGCATTGTTTCTTGTTGAATTGAGTTTGTGTAGGAAATTTTAGACCTGTTTGAGGTGGTGGCATGCTTTGATAAGGTTGAGAAGTTTGTTTTCCAATAAGCCCTAGGTTATTTGGCTTAAAAAGAGGGTTTTGGGTTTTGGCATCTCGATGGGTGAATTTCTGAGAACTAATTGGGAATTCTTTGGTTTGAATACATACAAATTTCTTCCCACATGTGTTTGGAGGTTTTGGTCCAGTTTCAAGATAAGTTTATTTGCTAAAGTGTCCTAATTTGAGGCCTAGTTCGCGTAGAAAGCCTTATTTGTTGGCATGTGATTGTGTACCCTTAAGGGTCCTTGAAATTTTTCAAGTCTTGGTCTGAAAGAATCTTATCGAGAAGAAATACCCGATTGAATGAGTTGGAAATGGTACATAGAAGAGTGCTGATTTGGTGAAAAGTGAAGAGTTTTGAGAATTGTGACTTGTGAATTGTTGTTGTTGGTTGATTTTTTGTGTTCAACTATGTTGTAGGACCTCCCCTGGTTGCATCACAATTCAAATCCTTTTTCCATGCTTCCATTTTGAGCCATGATTGCAAGATAAGTTGCACCTTTCCCCATGTTGCTAACTTAGCCTTCAATAAAGAGTCTTCTAATAGTGGAGAGAAGGTTTAGAATCCCTTGTACATAGACTAATCAAGGAAACATTTAAAATATATCACAACTAAAAGTGATAAGGTAGGTTTAGTGATGAGGTAAATTTAGAAATAGACATGAAAACCAAAATAGTTTCTAAGATCTATCAATGTGGGAGGAGTATATTCCAATTTTTTAGAGAGATGTATGGAAAATTTGGTAGCATAGACAAGGAAATGAGCTGCTTGGTATAATTGTTTGAAAAAATACCTCAATGAAAGCTTCAGAGAGTGATATGCATTTCCATAATAAAGGATTGAGAAATGATGTTTTATTTTACTTCCTTAAAACGTATGTCATATATATGTGTATACAAAATGTGGAAGCATGCACAAGGTAAGTCAATTGTTAAATAACAAAATTCCTAAAAGAGATGTGGTTTAAAAATGTAATTGGAAAGTTTATAGAATTGTGTAATTTAAAATGTGTATTGACAACCTAAGGTTACAATGACAAACAAACAATGATCAACATGGAATATGCAAAATAAAAAAAATGAAAGCAAGCCATAATAGAATGAAAGAAAATGTGTAAAGACTTTACATACCAAAAAAACTAGAGTTTCAAATGGAGGAGTTCAACCCAATTATGTAGCCTTAGCTTCTCTTTCTTCAAACTCCTCAACAATTTTACTTTTTCAAAAGCTTGTTCCCCTCCAAATTTCAATTGTATATCGGTTTTCAATGGAATTCAAACTTGAATTGATATTATGTCTTTCAATGTGAAAACTCTACTATTTCATGCAAAGGTGGTAGAAAGATCATGAAAAAGGTGGTGGAATGTGAAAAACATGCATGCACACTTCACAACATCATCAAAAAGCTACTTTCTGTCAGAGCACGTGCATAACCAGGAGAATATGAAAAATGTGGGCCTTGAGATCATAGGTATATTGAGTTTTTTTACTATTTTTAGTGCAACACAAAATGCGCTTGCATTATAGCGCATGTGCATTATTTCTTCCTAAAACGACCATATCTCTACTTCTTCAAAACGTGCTCACGTTATGAGAAATTTGGTTTTTTAATAGATTTATTATCTCTCTTTGTCTATACCCTATATACCTTGATTCTATCTCTCTTCCCTCTACCCTTATACCCTAATTGTATCTCTCTCCCCTCTACCCTCTACCCTTAACCCT